>APFE030964732.1:30176-82386 GCA_000404065.3 Pinus taeda | reverse complement strand
GATTTTCTAAGTTTTAGCCATAAATTCACTTAAAAATGTTAAGAATTAATAAACTTTGGAAAAGCATAGTTATGAGGTAAACATAATGATATGGAGGTGGAATGGAGGTGACATGAAGGTAGAATGTGAAGATATTGGTGAATAATGGAGTGAAAAGAAGGACTATTTTGAGGCCCAACAGCTAACTAGAAGGATTCGATATGAAATCAGAACTTCACAGAAGTTACGATACAAAGGAAGATCTGATATGGCATTAAGCTAATGGTCACTAACCTGATCATATGAGATAGTAAATGCTCAAGGAGCTCATTGCAAAAATAGCTAAGCACCAAGGGACTGAGGAATATCAGAACATTGCACCACTATGAAGTTGTGATATGATGTGTCTCTGATAAGGCAGTATAGAGTTAAATCTGTATGGGTCATCAGTTGTGAGATTGAATGTATAAGCAGAGGAGTTGGTCTTGGGACTAATGGTGACTCTTAAAGATCATTGGTTCAAGGTAGTAAGGACCATGATCTTTAAGAAAGAGTGTTGGGTCTACCTTGAGGTCACACAAGTAATTTATGAGCTTTGATGCATGCTTTAGTGAGTTAAATGGATGAATGAGTTAGGAGCTGAAGAACAAATGGAAATTGGCAGAGTTGTTTCATGGAGTTATATGGATCTACAGAAGGCATTGAGACAAGGTAACGAGGGAAACATTCCAAAGAGAAGCCAACATGAAGTAAAGCCAAGCTATGTGAAACCATGAATAAGCATGGAGAGCCTCAGTGATAGGAGATTTGTTCACATAGAGGACTGTGCATGGTTGGAGTCTACAGGTAGACTAAGAATTCATTCTCAGTATAGAGAAACTATCAAGTTTCTATTCTCAGGTTTAATGTGATGGCAGAGACCAATTCAGATGCAAACGCAGAATGGAAGGGTCGTATCGATGAGTGGGCAGTAGAGGAACAAAACCCAAGATCTCATATGAGAAATGTGGGGGAAGCAACATTGTCGCTAGAGAGCTAAGTGGAAAAGCTCTGTGTGTGTGTGTGTTGTGTGAAGCTAAGTGAGCCTATTCTACATAGAAAGGTCGAGAGTGCCTATGCAGAGGTAAGAGACCCTGAGAGAAGTTGTGCTACTGTGTGAGAAATGTGGAAGGTGCCTATGCAAAGAAAGAAGGACAAGTGAACCAGTTTTGTGGTGTGTAAGGCTGAGAGGGTCTCATGAATAAAATAGATCAAGAGCTGACTATATGCTAATGAAGAAAAGAGAACATAGAGCCACATGGACTATTATGAGAGGCCGTTGTTTCTCATATCAGTGTGTTGCTGCAGAGTGAGCAGAGAACATCGTTGAGATTAGGCAAAGTGGCTACCAATTACAAATAACATTCAATTCCTATTTGCGTGTGGTTTGTAGCCTACATACAGAAAGTTTGTGCCTCCATCTCTAGTGGGTGCTTGAGAAGGCTTGGGGGTTGGTGCCTTCTGCAAGTTGGTTCTTGCATAAATCCAAGGAGTTGTAAGTTGGTGCTTGCAACAAATCTGTGAAGTTGGTGCTTCACATGGTGCTTCTAGTAAGTTTGATAGTTGTCTATAAAAGGAGGTAGTTGGTGCTCCCTACTAGTGGGTGCTAGTAAACAATCAAAGGGAGTTGGTGCTTCATATGAGTGGGTTCTCACAAAACATATTGATGTAAAAGAGTAGGTGCTCTTATTTCACATCAATAACAACAAGAAGATTTGTTGGTTTTCTCCCAAAAGGGTTTCCACATAAAACCTTTTGTCTCATGTGTATGATTCTCATGGTGTGTGCTTGTATGTTGATTTCATATTGCTACCATGTTATGTGTTGATGTTGAGCAGATGAATGGTTGCCAAGTTTGAATAAGAAAATTAAATTGGCATAAAGAAATTAAAATTAGCTTTAATATTGATTTGACCCCTCTCAATATTAACATTGTTTCCAACAATTGGTATCAGAATCACATTCCTTCAGGAATAGCTTAATTTCTAGAAGGTAGATAAAAGGGAAAGTATGGCTAATCAAGAATCACTAACATCATAAGGGTATCCATTTCTAAATATATTAGACCATGAGCTCTGGTATGAACTCAGGAAGGTCAAAATGGTGGCCTATTTTATGGCATTGGATGTTGATATATGGTGCTTCATATTGAATGGAGAAGAGAGTGAGAAGAATGAAGAAGCCCAGAAGATTATCATGATAGGGCTATATAAGTAAGTTGTTGAAAAAGTGAGCCATTGTGAGTCAACAATGGAAGTGTTGGATAGACTGTAATGTCTATATGGTGGAGATAGCCATGTGGCTCAAGGAAAGGTTGAGGAGACCTACTACTCTAGCAATGAAAAAAGAATATGTAGAGGTTGTTTCTCATCACACTTGGGGTGGTGATGAAGAAGTCTCGGAAGGGAGATCTTACTACTCATAAGGTAAGCTATTTTTGCGTGATAAATGCAAAGAGATAGGTTCTTCATTATATAGATTTACATGTGTATCACTTGAAGATAGAGATACCTATGCATCTAGTAATTGTAATGAAGATAGATCCACTTTAGTATCAATAGCAAATGAGTAATCCTCATAGGAAGAAGAGATATTCCTAATGTGTTCATCCATAGGAGTAAATGAGAATACCCTAGGTAGTGATGATGAAGGGATAACCTTTAGAACTATGGAAGACTCCATGGACACAAAGATGGATTTATACCTCTGTGGTAACTTAGCTAGCACCTTTGGTAGTGAAGAAAAGGATCTAGATGAAAATATATATTTTTAGAAATAGGTTGATCTCTGCTCTAAAAGAGATAAAGGATCTATCAGAGGAAAATCTCAAGTAAGGGGAGCAACTAAAAATCTATGAGCTTGAGAATGAGAAGTTGAGCAAAACAATGGTTGAACTAAATTCTCAACAAGAAGAGGCTAGCAAACTCACTGGGATGTTAACCAATCAGCTAAGTGAGAAGAAAGCTTACTATGGGAGACTACAAAATGAGGTAGTCTCATTGAGACATGAATTAGAAAATTCAAATAAAGAATTATCTCATCATCAGAAAGTTGGGGGGAGCAAGAAAGTCTTGGATGAGATGCTTGGCAAGAAAATATCCCCTCTCATCAAGGTTGGTTTGGGTTTCAAGGAAAAACCTAGCTCCAATAAGGAAAACTTTGAAGATTCAACTTCCCAGGTAAAGAGAGTCCAAGGTTCGAACAACAACAAAGGGAAGGAGGTTGATGAACAACAACCATAGCAAGCAAAGAAACAAAAGAGATCTAGGAAGCTCAAAGAAAAAGTGCAAGGAAGTAATGAAAATTTTCATGGAAGGCACATGAAGAACCAAAGAGCTCATTTCCTACTCAAGGACAAAGCCTTCAAAGAAAAGGTAACCTCTATCATCAAAAGCCTTTTTGTGGGTATTGTTTTTCTTGAATTAATATTGGGCATAAAGACATAGATTGTAGATGGCATGCAAGGAAACAAGATGTTTCGGGCAGTAACAACCCAAGAATGCACAAGAAGGCTAGGAGAAGACATGTTAGCCATGATACAATTTTTGACAAAAGCATTATTAAAAATAGTAACTCCTTTGCCCCGGTTTTAAGCCATGTTGAATGCTACAACTATGGAAATCTCGGGAACAATAAAGCTGGCTCCAGAAATGAGAAGAGAAAGATGAAAAGAGGGGGAATAAATAATAAGAATGATCCTCCTACCCATGTGATGGACCTCTCTATAAGGCAAAAAGGCATCAAGAGGATTTAGGTGAAGAAAGAGGAGGTGAAAGAGAATTTTCCTCTACCCATGTGCAACTGAGAGAAATCCCAAATATGGGAAAATAAGAATTGGAGAGTAAAGCCTATGTTAGGATCCAACCATTGAAGGTCTGGAAGAGGAAGGAGGATGATCTGCTGAGGGGGAGGATATCATCTGTTTCTCTTCAGTGAAGGAAGAGAATGGCCTCAAGGGAGGCCAAATAAGTCAGATTCATGAAACTAAAAGGAATGGAAAAAAAGGTGCATCTACTTGGTGAAGGTATGGTTGTGATTTCTTGCTAATTACAAGAATAGATTGGTTTATTTTGAATGTATCAGTATTGAAAAGGAGGAGTGCAGCCAACATGAAAAGTACAGAACAATATCTTATGTTATGGGAAGAAGAATATGGGTTGTAATGGAAGTATGGAATGACAGGAAGTCACAGTCAAATCAGGTCCACAAGATCCATCCCCACACAAAGGAAAGAAAGCAGTTGTAGGAGATGAAAGAGAGTTGGCTCAGGGGGAGATGCTTTGTTAAGCAGTAGAAGACGACAATTGGCAACCTTAGCAAGTAGGATTGTTGAGCAAATGAAAGGTTTGCATCTTGGGTGAAATACCATTATTTCATTTAAGTTGTGAGTTTTATTATGCATAGCATTCTTGTGTTCATGAAACATAATTGGTGCAAGATTTTCATGTCCCTTAACCCTAAATTTGCATCGTTGTGTCAATTGATTGTTTGGGCTCATGTGGAGTAACCTAATGTGAAAATGGACATTTATTTATGAAAGAACGTATCATAGTTTTCCTGGTAGTGTATCCAAATTGTATCATTTCCTTTGATGCAATTGGTATTGTTGAGAAGTAGTTCCTATTGTGTAAGTATGATCTCAAGGGGAGAAGTGGAGATGCTAAAATGAAGTGAGCACATCCTTGAAAGCAGCAGTAGTAGCGAAGTGCGAGGCTAAATGCATCATCATTAATTGGTATTTCCAACATCAGCAATACCATGAGAAATTTAACTTATACAAAAGATGCATTGATATAAGGAGTATTCAACTAGCAGGCATAAGGTGTCCAAGACTGGAAGGCAAAAGAAGAGGCAATATATGTTCACGGGAAACATATTAACTATGCCCAGTTTATAGAGCAGCAACAAAGATAGACCTAGAAAAGATGTCTGCAAAGCATATTTCACATCTCAATAATTAGACCTTGGTCTAGACAGTTAGTGATTGCATGGGGAGAAAAAGGCAACTTGTAGCCCCTTGCTATTGATGTCAAATGGGGAGAGAATTTGTGGAAAATATGTGATGGTCTATGTAGAAGAAAGTAGGCCATTGTTGTCTTATGTAATGAGATGTGTAAAATCAGCATGATGTTTGGCCATCAAATGAAGATAAGGATGAAGTGTTGCCATCAATGCCAAAGGGGAAGATTATTGAAAAGTTGGCATTGTCTAGATGGTCGGTGGCCTAGTGAAGATATCTACAAGTGTGGTTTCATTAATGTCAACAATCATGTTGGGGAGATGTGTTGGGAATTTGGCATTGCCTAACTATTGGCACGAGTGTTGGCATTGATGTTAACCACACTAGCTTGGATGCTTGTCGCAGCAAATGTTAGCAATGATGGCCCAAGAGGAATCCCATGGTTGTTCATGGCTCAGAAGGATTCATATTATAGCTACAAGGTTTAAGTACAAAATAATCTTAGCAATAGGCTTAGCCAAAAATCCATTAAATGATTATTATAATAATGGGCTAGATGGAAGTCCATGGTAGCTCTAGGCTTCATGTAGAGGATCATCATGGTGGGTGTGATTTTAGCTATCCAAAGAGTCAATGAGAAGATAATTTTGGAGTCATCTTCCAAGTAGAAGAAATAATCAAATCCTAAATCAGACCCTCTTCATTGGAAGGTGCTCTGAATAAGATTTCCAATGATATGTGGAAGTTAAGAAATGGATTCTTGGTTCAAAAGTTATGGTCTGCTAAAGTTCAGGGTTGTGAAGCCTTAGGAAGGAAGGAATATTAAAATATCAGAGATTAGAATGTCAGAGGTCCAACATATTGGTGCATAGGAATATCAGTGGTTATCATATTAGTGCTTAGGATATTGGAGATTGTCATATCAGAGATCAAAATGTTGAAGGTCAGAATATCAGCACATCGACATATTAGAGAACAAGATGGCATAGGTCAGCATATCGACATATCGAGAACAAGATGTTGGAGGTCAACATATCCATGCATCAGGAATATCAGAGCTCAGTGCATTGGCACTTAGGCATATCGGAAGTCTAGGAAATCACGATATTGGAATATCAGAGGTTCAGCACATTGGAGGTTGGAGCCTCAGCACATCGAAACATCGGCATATCATGGATCGAAATATCATAACTTCTTAAAGTGATGAACCTTTAAAAGTTGTGATATCTATTAAGTGTCGATAAGCCTTTATAAGCACAAGGAATGCCAAGAGAAGATTAACAAAGGATTTCGGTGCAAAACCAAAGGTTGACGGGCCCTCTTCTCTCTCCTCTAGCAGGACACATGGCAGCATATGATTGTCTTTGATAAGCTATAGTGGCATCTGATGTCAGCATGCCTGGTAGTCTAGCAGGACTAATGACAGCATATGATTGGCTCTAATAAGATATAGTGGCATCTGACATCAAAATTACAAGGCAGTATGGAAGGACATGTGGCAAGCATATTTAACCTTATTGAGTAGTCTAATGGGCCAAAATTGGGTGACACGTGTCACCTCTACAGAGTTTCCACATGGAGTGATGACATCATATCACAAGTTGAAGATGTCGGAACTCTAGAATAGTTGGATTTTGGAAACATTCTCATAAAGGGGGCATTTGATATTGGGCTAGCACATGGTCATGAGAGTTCAAAGAACGAAGGGGGCAGAGCAATTAACAAAAGAAGAATGGTCATCGACAGGAGAAAAATGCCTTAGCACCTTAAGGCTAAGTCACAAGTGACAGATCTCAGTTCTATGATAAGAAATGTTGTGAGGGCTAACCAAAAGGAGCCAAGATGAAATCAGAACTTCACAGAAGTTATGATACAAATGGGGTTTTGATATGGAATTAATCTTATGGTCACTAGCCCGATCATATGAGACAGTAAATTCTCAAGGAGCTTAGTGCCAAAGGAGCCAAGCACCAAGGGACTGAGGAATATTGTAAATTGCACCACTGTGAAGTTGCAATATAAAGTGTCTCTGATACGGCAGTAAAAAGAGTTAAAGTCGTATGGGTCAACAATTGTGATATTGAATGTAAAAGAATGGGAGTTTGTATCAGGACTAATGGTGACTATCAAAGATCATTGGTTCAAGGCAGCAAGGACCACAATCTTGAGGAAAGACTGTTGGGTCTGCCTTGAGGTAAGACAAGCCATCTATCTACTCTGACGCATGCTTCAGTGAGTTAAATGGATGAATGGGTTAGGATCTAAAGAAAAAATGGAAATCGGAAGAGTTGGTTCATGTAGTGAGATGGATCTATAGAAAGTGTTGAGACAAGGTAATAAGGACAACAGTGCATAGAGAAGCCATCGTGAATTAAAGCCAAGCTGTGTGAAACCATGAATAAGCATGTAGAGCCTTAGTGATAGGAGAGTTGTTCACATAGAGGATTGTGCCTGGTTGGAGTGTGCATGTGGACTGAAGATTCATTCTGAGTATAGAGAAATTATCAAGTGTCAATTCTCATGGTTAATGTGATGGTAGAGACCAAGTCAAATGCAACAATAGAATGGAAGGGCCATGTCAAGGTACACTCACATGGTGTGAATACAGGACATGAGTGGCAACATCAATTGGTGGGAAGCAGAGGAACAAAACCCACAAGATCATATGAGAAATGTGGGGGAAGAAACATTGTTGCTAGAGAGCTGAGTGGAAAATATTTATGTGTGTGTGCTACTGTGTGAGGCTAAGTCAACTTGTTTTGGAGAGAAAGGCCAAGAGTGCCCATGAAAAGGTAAGAGACCCTAAGAGAAGTTGTGATGTTGTGTGAGAAAGTTTGAAAGTGCCTGTGTAGAGAAAGAAGATCGAGTGAACCAATTCTATGGTGTGTAAGGCTGAGAGCGCCTCATGAATAAAAGAGGTCAAGTGAAATAATTCTATGGTGTGTAAGGCTGAGAGGGCCTCATGAATAAAAGAGGTTGAGAGTTTAGTGTGGGCTAAGAAGAGAATATAACAAAGAGTTGTGTGGACTATTATGTGTGGTTGTTGTTGAGCATATCAGTGTGCTATTGCGTATTGAGTAGAGTGAGTAGAGAACACCAACTGAGATCAAGCAAAGTGGATGCCAATTACAAAGAAAATTCAATTCCTATTGCGTGTGGGTTGGAGCCTGCATATAGGAAGTTGGTGCTTCCATCTCTACTGTTTGATTGAGAAGGCTCAGGGGTTGGTGCCTCCTGCAAGTTGGTGCTTTCATAAATCCAAGGAACTGTAAGTTGGTGCTTGCAACAAATCCATGAAGTTGGTGCTTCACATGGTGCTTCTGGTAAACTGGACATGTGTCTACAAAAGGAGACAGTTGGTGCTTCCTACTAGTGGGTGCTAGCAAACAATCAAAGGGAGTTGGTGCTTCGTATGAGCGGGTGCTCACAAAACAAATTGATGTAATAGAGTAGGTGCTCTTATTTTATATCAAAAACAACAACAAGCTTTGGTGTTTTTTTCCCGAAAGGGTTTCCACATAAAACCTTGTGTCTCATGTGTATAATGCTCATGGTGTGTGCTTGTATGTTGATTTCATATTGCTACCATATGATGTGTTGATGCTGAGTAGATGAATGGTTCCCAAGTTTTAATAAGAAAAGTAAATTGGCATAAAGAAATGAAAATTAGCCTTAATACTGATTCACCCCCCTCTCAGTATTAACATTTTTTCCAACAATTGGTATTAGAGTCACGTTTCTTCAGGAATAGCTTAATCGCTAGAAGGTATATCAAAAGGAAACAATGGCTAATCAAGCTTGGATAATAGCATAACGACTTCCATTTTTAAATAGATTACACCATGAGATTTCGTATGAAATCTGGAAGGTCAAAATGGTGGCTTATTTTGTGGCCTTGGATGCTGATATATGGCGCTTCATATTGATTGGAGAATAGAGTGAGTAGAATGAAAAATCCCAGAAGACTATCATGATGGGGCTATCTAAGTTAGGTGTTGATAAAGTTAGGCATTGTGAGTCAACAACGGAAGTGTTGGATAGACTGCAATGTCTATATGGTAGAGATATCCATGTGGCTCAAGAAAAGGATGAGGAGCCCTGTTGTTCTAGCAACGAAACATAATATGGAGAAGTTGTTTCTCATCACACTCAGGGTGGTGATGAAAAATTCTTGGAAGGGAGATCTTTTTTCTCATAAGGTAAGCTATTGCTGTGTGATAAGCTCAAAGAGATAGGTTCTTCACTATCTAGATGTACATGTGTATCACTCAAAGATAGAGATAGTTATGCATCTAGTAATTATAATGAAGATAGATCAACTTTAGTAGAAATAACAAATGAGTAATCCTTAGAGGAAGAAGAGAGATTCCTATTGTACAAATCCCTAGGAGTAAATTAGAATAACTTAGGTAGTGATGATGAAGGGATAACCTTTAGATCTGTGGAAGACTCCATGGACAGAGAGATGATTTTATATCTCTATGGTAACTCCGCTAACACCTATGGTAGCGAAGAAAATGATCTATATGAAAGGGTATTTTTTAGAAATAGGTTGATCTCGGGTCTAAAATATATAAAGGATTTATCAGATGAAAATATCAAGTGAGAGGAGCAACTAAAAATCTATGAGCTTGAGAATGAGACATTGAGCAAAAAAATGGTTGAGTTAAATACTCAACAAGAAGAGGTTAGTAGACTAACTAGGATGTTAACAAATTAGTTGAGTGAGAATAAAGCTTACTATGGGAGACTACAAATTGAGGTAGTCTCATTGACACATGACTTACAAAATTCAAATAAAGAACTGTCTCATTATTAGAAGCTTGGGGGGAGCCAGAAAGTCTTGGATGAGATGCTTGGTAAGAAAATATCTGCTCTCATCAAGGTTGATTTGGGTTTCAAGGAAAAACCTAGCTCCAATAAGGAAAAGCTTGAAGGGTCAACTTCTTAGGTAAAGGGAGTCCAAGGTTCCAACAATAACAAAGGGAAGGAGGTCATTGGGCAACAACCATAGCAATCAAAGCAACAAAAGAGATCTAGGAAGCTCAAAGAAAAAGTGCAAGGAAGTAATGCAAACTATCATGCAAAGCACATGAAGAACCAACAGAGGTCCTTTCCTACTCAAGGAAAAAGCCTTCAAAGAAAAGGCAACCTTTTTCATCAAAAGCCTTTTTATGGGTATTTTTTTCTTACAATAATTTTGGGCATAAAGACATAGATTGTAGATGGCATGAAAGGGAAAAAAAAAAAAAATTAGGTAGCAGAAACCCAAGAATGAAAAAAATGTCTAGGAGAAGGCATGTTATCCATGATGCAATTTTTGACAAAATCATTGTTAAAAGGAGTAACTCCTCTGCCCTGGTTTTAAGCCTTGAATGATACAACTATGGAAATCTTGGGCACAAGAAAGATGCTTGCAGAAATGAGAAGAGAAAGATGAAAAGAGGAGGAATAAATAAGAAGAATGATACTCCTACCCATGTGATGGACCTCTCTATAAGGTAGAAAGGTGTCAACACAATTTGGGTGAAGAAAGAGGAGGTGAAAGAGAATTTTCCTCTACCCATGTGTAGTCAAGATAAATCCCAAATATGGGAAAAGAAGAAGTTGGAGAGTAAAGCCTCTGTCAGGACCCGACCATTAAAGATCTGGAAGAAGAAGGAAGATGATCTTTTTAGGGGGAGTAGATCTTTTGTTTCTCTTTAGTGAATAAAGAGAATGGCCTCAAGGGAGGCTGAATAAGTTAGATGCGGGAAGCTAAAAGGAATGGATAGAAAGGCGCATCTAATTGGTGAGGGTATGTTTGTGCTTTCTTGTTGATTACAAGAATAAATTGGTTTGTTTTTAATGTATCAGCATTGAAAAGGAGGAGTGTAGTCGGCATGAAAAGTACACAACAATATCTTATGTTATGGGAAGAAGAAGATGGGTTGCAATGAAAGTGTGGAATGACAGGAAGCTCACAGTCAAATCAGGTCCATAAGATCAGTCTCCACACACAGGCAAGAAAGCAGTTGCAGGAGATCAAAGAGCATTGGCTCAGGGGGGAGATGCTTTGATAAGTAGTAGAAGAAAACAATTAGAAGCCTCAAAAAGGAATATTTCTAAGAAAATGAAAGGTTTGCATCTTGCGTGAAATACTCTTATTTCATTTAAGTTGTGAGGTGTATTATGCATAGCAATCTTGTGTTCATGAAACACAATTGTTGAAATTTTTTAATGTCCCTTAACCCTCAATTGGCATCACTATGTCAATTGATAGTTTGGGCTCATGTGGAGTAACCTTGTGTGCAAATGGACATTTCTTTCTGAAAGAAAGTATTAGAGTGTGCCTGGTAGTGTATCCAATTTGTATCTCTTCCTTTGGTGCAATTGGTATTAGTTGAGAAGAAGTTCCTATTGTGTATGTATAATATAAAGGGGAGAAGTGGAGATGCTAAAATGTAGTGATCACAATCTCGGAAGCTGTAGTAGAAATGAAGTGCGAGCCTAAATGCATCATCATTAATTGGTATTTGCAGTAGTAGCAATACCATGATCAATTTAACTAATACAAAAGATGCAATGATATAAGGAGTATTCAACCAACAAGCATACGGTGTCCAAGACTAGAAGGAAAAATAAGAGGCAGTATATGTTCAAGGGAAGCATATCAAATATGCCATGTTTATAGAGCAATAACAATGATAGTCCTAGAAGAGATGTCTGCAACGCAGATTTCACATCTCATTAATTAGACCTTGGTCTACACAGTCGGTGATTCCATGGGGAGAAAAAGACAACTTGTAGTCCCTTGCCATTGATGTCAAAGGGAGAGAGAATTTGTGGAGAAGATTTGATGGCCTATGAAGAAGAAAGTAGGCCATTGGTGTCTCATGCAATGAGATGTGTGGATGCAGCATCACATTTGACCATCAAATGAAGATAAGGATGAAGTGTTGCCATCAATGCTAAAGGGGAAGATTGTTGGATAGTTGGCATTGTCTAGATGGTTGGTGGCCTAATGAATATATCTAAAAATGTGGTTGCATTGATGTCAACAGTCATGTTGGGGAGATGTGTTGGGAAGTTGGCATTGCCTAACTGTTGGCAGGAGTGTTGTCATTGATTTCAACGACACTAGCTTGGATGCTTATCGCAACAGATGTTTCTTGTGATGACCCAGGAGGAATCCCATGGTTGTTCATGGCTCAGAAGGATTCCTATGATAGTTGCAAGATTTAAGTAGAGAATCATTATAGCAGCATGCTTAGTGGAAAATCCATAAAATGATGATTACAGTAATGGGCCAGATGGAAGTCCATGGTAGCTACAGGTTTCATGTAGATGATCATCATGGTGGGTGTCATTTCAATTATCGAAAGAGTTAATGAGCAAATAATTTTGGAGTCATCTTCGAAGTAGCATAAGGACTCAAAGCCTACATTAGACCCTCTCCTTTGGGAAATGATCTTAATAAGCTTTCCAATGATATGCAGAATTTCAGAAATGATTCCTGGTTCAGAAGTTATGTTATGTTAGGATTCCTATGATAGTTGCAATATTTAAGTAGAGAATAATTATAGCAGCATGCTTAGTGGAAAATCCATAAAATGATGATTACAGTAATGGGCCAAATGGAAGTCCATGGTAGCTACAGGTTTCATGTAGATGATCATCATGGTGGGTGTCATTTCAGTTATCGAAAGAGTTAATGAGCAAATAATTTTGGAGTCATCTTCCAAGTAGCATAAGGACTCAAAGCCTACATCAGACCCTCTCCTTTGGGAAATTATCTTAATAAGCTTTCTAATGATATACAGAATTTCAGAAATGATTCCTGGTTTAGAAGTTATGTTCTGGTGAAGTTCAGGGTTGTGAAGCCTTAGGAAGGAAGGAATATCAGTATATTGGAGATCAGAATGTCAAAGGTCCAACATACCAGTGCATCAAAATATCGGAGGTTAGCATACCAGTGCTTAGGATATTAGAGTGCAGTATATTGGAGATCAGAATGTTGGAGGTCAGCATATTAACGCATCAACATATAAAAAAAAAAGATGTCGGAGATCAACATATCAGTGCATCAACATATCAGAGAACAAGATGTTGGAGGTCAGCATATCGGCACATTAGGAATATTGAAGGTTAACGTATTGGTGCTTAGGCATATCAGAAGTCTGGGACATCACAATATCAAAATATCAAAGGTTCATTACATCAGAGGTTGGAGCCTTAACATATAGGAACATCGACATATCGGGGATCAGAATATGAGAAATTATTAAAGTGATGAACCTTTAAAAGTTGTGATATCCAATAAGTGTCGATAAGCCTTTATAAGCGCTGAGGAATGCCAAAAGAAGATTAACAAAGGATTTTGGTGGAAAACCAAAGGTTGATGGACCCTCTTCTCTCTCCTCTAGTAGGACACATGACAACATATGATTGACTCTAATAAGCTACAGTGGCATCTGATGTCAACATGACAAGGTAGTCTAGCAGGACATATGGCAACATATGATTAGCTCCGATAAGCTACAGTGGCGTCTGGCATCAACATTACATGGGAGTATAGCATGACACATGGCAGGCTTATTAACCTTATTGGGTAGTCTAATGGGCCAAAATCGGGTGACACGTGTCACCTCTAAGGAGTCACCATGTGGAGTGATGATATCATATCGTAGGTTGAAGATGTCAAAACTCTTGAATAGTTGGAGTTTGGAAAAGTTTCGATAAAGGGAGCTTCCGATATTGAGTTAGCAAAAGGTCATGAGAGTTCAAAGAACCAAGGGTGTAGAGTAGTTAAGAAAGGAAGAATGGCCCCCAGCAGGAAAAAAACACCCTAGCACCTTAGGGCTAAGAGATAGGTCCTAACTCTCGGTTCCATAACGAGAAATGTTGTGAGGGCTAACCAAAAGGAGACGAGATGAAATCGGAACTTCACAAAAGTTACAATACAAGGGGGATTCTGATCTGGCATTAAGTCAATGGTCACTAGCCCATTCATATGAGATAGTAAATGCTGAAGGAGCTTAGTGCCAAAGGAGCTAAGCACCAAGGGACTGAGGAATATTGGAACATTGCACCACTAAGAACTTCTGATATGAAGTATCTCTATTAAGGAAGTACATAGCGTTAAAGTCTTATGGGTCAGTAGCTATGAGATTGAATGCAAAAGTAGAGGAGTTAGTCTCAGGACTAATGGTGACTATCAAAGATCACTAGGTCAAGGCAACAAGGACCGCGATCTTTAGGAAAGATTCTTGGGTCTGCCTTGAGGTGATACAAGCCATCTCTATGATCTGATGCACACTTCAGTGGGTTAAATGGATGAATGATTCAGGAGTTGAAGAATAAATGGAAATCGATAGAGTTGGTTCATGGAATCAGATGGATCTACAGAAAGCATTGAGATAAGGTAAGGAGGACAATACTCCATAGAGAAGCCATCCCGAAGTACAACCAAGTTGTGCAAAATTGTGAATAAGCATGGAGAGCCTCAGTGATAGGATAGGTGTTCACAGAGAGGATTATGCCTGGTCAGAGTGTGCAGGTGGACTGAGAATTCATTCTCAACGTCGAGAAATTGGCAAGTGCCCATTCTCATGGTTAATGCAATGACAAAGATGAAGTTAGATGCAACAATAGAATGGAAGAGCCATGCTAAGGTACGCTCGCGCAGTGCGAATACAGCATAGGAGTGGAAACATAGATTGGTGGGAAGTAGAGCAACAAAAACTAGGATCTCAAATGAGGAATGTGGGGGAAGCAAAATTGTTGCTAGAGAGCTAAGTGGAAAATCTTTGTGTGTGTGTGTGTGTTGTAGTGTGAGGCTAAGTGAGTATGTTCTGTAGAGAGAGGTTGAGATTTCTTATGCAGAGGTAAGAGACACCAAGAGAAGCTTCATTGCTATGTGAGAAAGGTTGAAGGTTCATGTGCAGAGAAAGAAGGTCATATGAACCAGTGCTATGGTGTGTAAGGCTGAGAGGGCATGATTAATAAAAGAGGCCGAGAGCTGACTGTATGATGATGAAGAGCATAGAACAGAGATTTGCATGGACTGTGATGAGTGAATATTGTTGAGAAGATCAGTGTGTTTTTGCAGAGTGAGAAGAGTGAGAAAAGCGAGAAGAGAACAAAGTTGAGATAAGGCAGAGTGTATTCCAATTACACAGAACATGTAGTTCCTATTTGAGTGTGCGTTGGAGCCTACATATAGGAAGTTGGTGCTTCCATCTTTAGTGGGTGCTTAAGAAGGCTTGAGACTTGGTGCCTCCTACAAGTTGGTGCTTGCAACAAATCCATGAATTTGGTGCTTCACATGGTTCTTTTGGTAAGCTTGACAGGTGTCTACAAAAGGAGGGAGTTGGTGCTTCCTACTAGTGGATGCTAGAAAACAATCAAAGGGAGTTGAGGCTACCTTTGAGTGGGTGCTCATGAAATAGATTGATGTAATAGAGTAGGTGCTCTTATTTTACATCAATAACAACAACAAGCTTTGGTGGTTTTTCCTAGAAATGATTTCCATGTAAAACCTTGTGTCTCATGTGTATGATGCTCATGGTGTGTGCTTATATGTTGATTTCATATTCTTGCCATATGATGTGTTGCTACTGAGTAGATGAATGGTTTCCAAGTTTGAATAAGAAAAGTAAATTGGCATAAAGTAATGAAAATTATCCTTAATATTAATTCACCCCCCTCTCAGTATTAACATTGTTTCCAATACAACCACACTTCCCACAAGAGAGGTGATTGACAGATTTGCACAAGCAACATTCTCATAAATAAGTTCTACTAGAAAGGAAAGGAAATATTTCTAGATATATACATGAAATAAGATGAATGAATAAAATACACAAAGGAGAGATACTAGAACCTTTGGATTGGGCCCTAACCAAAAGGGAATCAACACTCTAAATATGGATAAGGCTAAAAATAAGATGACTTTCATTCACTGTCAAAAGAGTTCATACATAACAAAATACTAGGCAAAGAAGCTTGCTACTTCTCAAAGTCTATTCTCCACTAATTTAAATTTTCTATTGGGATACTAGGCCTACTAGGCCCCTTTATTTATAGAAAAATACTTGACGGAAAACATCCTTGAATAGGGGAACACCTTCCCTCCAAAACTCCTATAAAATTGGATCTCGTCCCAGCAAGAGGAATCTTTATTAAATACTGAAATTTGGCTTCTCCTGTAGGAGGGAACACATCCCTAGATTTTCTTAATCAATGTAGCTCTAGAATATATCAATAATTTCATGATATCCTATTCATTTATTGGTACATCCTGTAGTAAAGAGAAATTCCCTAGATTCTCATCTTCTAAATCTTCATAATCTACCAAATATTCTCACAACATTCTACAAAAAAAAATATTATTAGGCACACAATATGGAGTTATCTCTAAACCTTCCTAAGAACTTATTAAAGTTAAGAAAACATTATTTAGTGCAGAAGGAGGGATTTAATATAGCCTTTATGTGCCTAGGAAAGGTTAGATGAGCCTTAATTTGTATCTAATTTGAAGGACCATCAGCTAGATTGTACTAGGCATCTTGGAAACAATCATCTTTATCAGTGGACCTCCTCAAGTCTGTGAACAGTTTTCATTATTGACTGGTAAACACATGCATTCTCACATGTTCGACATCAAATCATTTATTCACATGTGTAGAATTATGTCATTCTGTGATGAGTCTTACATCACTCAACCTTGTTCCTCTCTCAAGTTGTGTATTTTGTTTCTGGAGACAACTTATCTTAGTTTGAATAAACTATAACATAGTTCCACATTGTAGTTACTGGTGGACATGATCTCTCATATTCTACATGGATCCATCGTGTAATCATTGTTCGTTAAAAGGTAACCATGTCAAGGCTATGAACACCTGCTGGCAGCAGAGGCTCTACTTGCAACAACTAAGTATACCAAAAAACTGATTTGAGGTGAGAATTTTTTCTTTTATCTTTTAAAAACCAAGTAAACACTGATGTAGACAAAGGGAATTTTTATGAGAAAAGAATAAACAAAAGAACAATAGTTAAGTAGATGTTGTTTTATTAATAAAGAGAAATATTTATTACCTTATGTTCCATATAACATATTTTATTTTCAAAACTATCTTTATTTTGGAAGTTTTAGAAATTTCAAAAAACTCTCAAAGATAGATGGTTCTTCCAAGTGAATCGCCAATTTTTGTGGTATTCAACAACCCCCCATTTATAAATGATAGTAGTTAATATTACGTTAATAAATGGGGACCCTTCAAAAAATCTATCCAAAAAACAAAACTTAACATCTAGGTGTTTCTTTTATTTTTTGGACTAAAGCAAAGATAATAATCAAAACCCTTTTTTTTAGAAAAACTACTAGAAACTTACCTTCACACATATAGCATGATTTAAACCCACCAAATGACCTTTCTAACCCTCTAAAATCAAGAAAAATGATTATGTAAGGACTCTATGCTCGAAACTATCATAAAATCTGACATAAACTAAGTCCTTCAGCTTTTTAGGCTTAAGTCTCGCATCACATAGCACCATTCATCATGGCCCGCTTTAAAAAGGCCATTGTGAAACATGTGAGATGCCAAAATGCGATGGCATTGTAACTTTTATCGCATTGCATTTCAGGTGTTCAAACAAACACTATGTACTTACCACCAACCGATATTGTGAAATGCGATTAAGACCTGGACCCACTCCTTAAATATCATAAGAAAATGTTTTAGGTCCACCACTCCGTAAAAAGGGTCTTTGACATAGGATAAACTTGGCAGTTAGATACATTTTGAAAACAACTAACAAGTGGCTCGCATCTCACATCTCGTAGAAACACACCAGGAGGTAAGAAAGGCGGAAAAGCATATTGCGATCTACAATATTGCTTCGCAAATCGTACAATCGCTATCATCGCAGTTCAAAGGTTTGTGACCCTAGAAGCTTTCTTCCCATTTTACGATGCAAACATTTATGAGCATTAAAGTTAAGGGATAACAAATCATTAGTGGGCATTTAGTAAGAGATCACTGCATCTATGTGTGAAATTCCATTTAGTGTGATATGATATCTTCTTATGTGCGTTCAAATAAAACTCATTTTATCACCTTTACAAGCTAAATTCATTATTTCATTTTATGTTCAACTTTGTGTATCCGATAGTTGTTGTTCTTCACTTTCAGGAAAAGTCCACAAAGAAAAGCATTAAGAACAATGGTGAAGAAAGGCAAGGCAGTCGCTTCTGAGAAATAAAAAATGACTCCTCTATTGTCGGATACTACATACAACACAGAGAGAGGAACCTCTACATGGGAGGCTATGTATGACATACTGGAGGAGGAGCAGCCGAGGATTATGGAAACAAAAATTACAATTGACGGATGTGATTCCTCATACGCTTCCATGCTAGAGACGACATGCTCATTTTTGCACCGCATAGCCACGCGGCTGAAGATAATCCCTTATACCGACATGGTTAAATGGGTTATTGATGAAGCCGACATCTCAGACAGAGAATTCAGGACATGAAGCCAAGCGGTTATGGGATCTTTTACCTCGGAAAACCTATGGCTTATGTACCACCTACCAGAGCTACAAGTCATCTACAACAAGCAGTTAGTGGAGAAGTTTTCCAAAGAAAACGACGACCCAGTAGACTGCACCCAGACTTGGTCCAATAATGAGGAAGAAATCAAGAAAGACAAAAATGGTATGTACGCTACTTCGTCTGTTTGTCCCCCTCATAGTTTTGCGGTGACTATGTTATGTAGACTATTTGGCAGACCTGATAGTACTAAGTTCTCCCCAGAATGGTTGTCGTTAATAGATGCAGTTGTTAACACAACTGTAATGAATTGGGCACAAATTCTATCTAACAATTTAGAAAAAACAATTATCGAGTATAGAAGGTAAGGAAGTGTTGCGTCGAGGTTTTACCCTCCATTTTTTATGAGCGCCTATGTCTTGGATGCAATTTGTTTTAGCTTGAAATTCCCTATCATGGGATGGAAATGGATTGTTCAAAATCCACTTCCATTCACATATACCACAAGGACATGTGGGAATCCAATTTTCAACCACATTTTTTTCAAGATTTTTCATGGAGTTATGCTCCCTATTCACAAGCGGCGTTATAATCGATAAGCCCCCAAGTTTCCCAAGAAGCTGAAGTTGACATCCTCCTAATCACCAAATGGTTTGGGGAGGAAACATTTACATATATCATGGTTTTTGGTGGCATCACCTCCCCCCATGTCCTCCCATACTATGTTCTAGATAAATTGATGGCTAGAGAGATAGCCTATCAAACAACTAGTGAGGGAGGAATGAGTAAGACATTGAAGGATTCAAAGAAGGCCATCTGGCCCCTGTACAGTGTAGAGCATTTTCATTACACGACCTAGGGCATGCATTCAAAGAAGCAGAGAACATGCTATCTCTGTCATTACCAAAATTCCCTAGAAGGCAATACGACCCATTCGGAACTGTCAAAAATTTCACCACTCTGGTGAAAATAAAAGTATTCAACAATGAGGCAGATGCCTTTGATGACATATTTTTGTAGAAAACACCTTCACAGAGGTGAAATATATGGCACAACTATTTCTTGACCGTGAAGATCTAGAAAATGTTTACACTTACAGAGAATGGAGGTTAACAAAGGTCCCATTGGACCAATTATTGATTGAACCAATAAGGGAGCCTACTCCCAGTGTGACTATAGAAGGTGACTCCAAAGAAAATTATAAGAGCTATTCTAGAGTGGAATCTCGAGAAAAATCTACCAGGGAATCGCAACAGTCATCACAAAATACGAAAAGTAGAAGCATGAAGTCAGTAAAGGATACAACCCAATCTACATAGAAGATAGCTAAAGAAACTTCAGCAAGCAAGCAGGATGAAAACCCTACTACCTCTGCACAGCCAATAAAACCATGTTAATTGACTTAGAGGAAGAGTGTGACAATTTTAATAAAAGCCTCAACACAAAGGAACAGGCGCTATTGTTGCAAACTCCATAATAGAAAACAACTCTGGAAAGTATAGTGGGAGAGACTGCAAATACACAAGAGGTAGAGCACATCCTTGCCACCCCCACTTCTGAAATATTTTTTAGAAATGAATAAATTCCCCCTCTATATGTGTTATATAGCCCACAACATAAGGTCGTGGTGAAAATACAAAGAAAGAAAAGGAAATTGGACTCTACAGCTATTACTACCCCTAAAAATGAACTAATGGATGTTCTATGGAAAGACTCACCCATTGATCCATCCACCAACCTTACTAGTCTCTCGCAGTTTGCAGGTGCTTATGCTACAATGACCATGGACAAAGAAACAAAAATACAAATGTTGCTTAAAGAAGAGGAGGATAAAATAATGTCGCTTGAGCAATAATTATAGCAAGTGAAATCCGACCATCAGGTAGAGGTACAATTGGCCAAGCTTCAACAGGTATTTGAAAAGATGCAAATAGAACATCGAACCAGCTTAGCCGAGAAGGAAGCGCAGATGCGGACTATAACTGATCTACACAAAGACGATCCAAAAATTGATCAATTTGTTACTGAAGCACTCGATCTTAACTCCCAGATGATGCACCAGAGAGTATTATTCTGCCCTAAGATTTCACAGTGAAAATCTTATTGCGAAACAAGCAATAAACTGACAATTCAAGTCGTGGAAATGTAACTTGAGTATAATGAGATCTTCAAAAAGGTCTCTGATTTTATCACTTGGAAAAATAAAGAAGATGGGAGAAAGGTTGATCTGCCCAATCTAGAAGAATCGCATAAGGAAATCCTATTTGTGAGCTGGGATTCTCAGCTTAAAGAAGCAGAAAAGGCAACAACAGATGCGGTGGCAACAACAAACAGTGTCATAGAAAACATCATTGGGAATTTACATAGTGCCAATCTGTTATGAAACTAGCTCACAAAAATATAGAAAAGATAGTTGAACGCCTTCTAGTTTAGCCTCTTCGAGGGGGCAACCTCCTTTACATTACATAAATGAACAATTCTTGGATGATACAAATGACAAGACCTCCTTTTTATATATAGGAGTCTAAGGAGTCATAACATACCCAGAGCCGACATAACAATAATAATGTAAGGGCACAATAATAATAATAGTGGGCTTCTATGGGGCACAATAGTAACAATATGGGCACTACATGGGTACATCAATATAATAAGTGGTTTGTACTAATAACAATAAGGGGTGACACTAGTAGTATAGGGGCCTAACAATAGGTCAGCAGAGGACGTGGATTTGGTGGTTGCACTTGGGCAAGTTTTTGCTACAATAGCACACACCACATGTTTATCGGTATGACTCCTTTCCGTGCCCTCTATGGATATGATGCACTAACTTTTGCTAATGTTATTTTCGAAGACAACTGGGCCCCAAAGGCCAAACACTGAGTCCAAGAGAGTCAAGATATCCTCAAAGCTCTCAAGGATAATTTAGTAACAACCCAAAATCAACAAAAACTTTTCACTCCCTGCCTTTTCGGGAGCATTTTGCCTGTTTTGCATTTTTTTTTTTTGCAGTAATGTTCGAAATGCAATTTTTTTTGAAAGAAACAAATAATTTTGAGTGGGGCAGCTTAACGATCAAGTCTATATCCCTAGTATTGATATGCTATTCATGGTTCTCCTTAATCTTCATTTTCATCCTTTTACTTAAATTTTTAATATTACCATGAAATTACTCAGGATGTTTGAGAGTGGTTCCAGCCTCATTGGATTTCATATGGAGAAAGTAGAATTTTAGATTTCATTCAAAATCCAGCTGACTTATTATTTTTTCAAGATTGAGAGATTGCAATGTTTCCATTGAATTTTGTCATGTATTAGGGTATGGAACTCATATTTAATCAAGATCACCCATCCTACTATGTACCTTGATGTTAGTGACATTGGTTGTCGAACTTCTATATCATGACCCTCCTAAAAATGTATGCATCACTCAAACAAAATCTTGACTTGACATGCTATGCTTTTTCTATCTTATGTTAATGCTTAGAGGGTGATATCAATGACAAAGATCCCTATAGAGATACAGACGTAATGACAAAGATACCTCTAGATATTATTGTTTAGAGGGTGATATTAATGACAAAGATCCTGATTTTCCAACAAGACTAAAAAATTAGACATTTCTCGTGGTGGCAAGAGGCCCAAGCATAAGAAATAGATAATAGATTTACTTTCCTTTTCTAGTTTCTAGTAGTTTTTATAACTATTGACTTTTTCATACTTATTATGATATTTTTTTAAACAATATATGACAATTTAAGTTTGAAGTTGGCAATTATAACTCATTAGTAATGAATTATGAATATGATGCTTCATGAAAGTTGAAAGTTGTTTCATTTCATCTCATTTTATAACATTTCATTTCATGTTAGATACTATTTGTTGTAATGGTTACACTTAGCTTACAAGTACAACTTTGATGATCAATGATGATAAATGTTATATATTGAATTTTGAAAGCTGGAAACTTTATGATTGATGAACCATGAGACTCAATATGTTGTATGTTACTATGTTACTAACTTGTGGATGTGGTTGATGAAGATTATAACTTCTAGATGATTGTTGTTATATGGTTCAATCTATGTTTTGGTATGTTTTTTCATATCTAATTCATTATTCTACATGTTTTTGTTGACATATATGTATGAAAATATAAAAAGTATATATATTATATAAAAAATGCTATGGGATTCACTCCCAAACCGGGAGCTTCTGAAAATGTCTCTCCCGCTCCCCGATTTTGCTCCCACTCCCAAGTAACACTGGTTGAGAACAAGTTCAGTGAGTTTTGCAACTAGCCAGTTAAGGGTTACAGCAGTACGAATTTCTAGGCAGAGGGATTGCGCAGAGGTCTTTGGCAACAAACTCGTGGTGCGTAGGAGAGAAGTCATTCGGAACAAGGAGAGCAAGGAGTCAATGATCATAGGTGAACCCAGCATCCTTGGGGTGTTTTCAGAGGGATTTGCAGGCTGTTTCCTGTAAGTCAAATTTGGCAATAGCAGTTGGGGAGAGGCTCCAAGGAGGCCGAAAATCCAAAGTCAAAACCAGAGAAATTCCCTTCTGGGTTTTTCTAGGTTTTGTCCAAGGAGTCTAAGGCTGAAAGGATATAATTTTTTGGGCAGGTTTTGGGCACATTCCAGCAGGTTTAAGTTCAGTAGGGCAATAGTTTTACTAGGAGAGTGCAATGCAAAGTGGTGTAGCAACTGGGCAGCCTTCAGCTCAGCGATTCCACCACCTGGGTTTGGTCCATCTTGTCCTTGAGACAATCCCAGGTGCACCATCTCATTTATATTGTACCTATGCTCTCATATTTTATAATATCTGGCTCAGCAGTTCTAGATTTACAGTGTTTTGTGGGTGTATAATGCATGTTTTTAATTTTATGTTGTTGCACTGTTTATTTGTTTAGAATATCACTTATATTCCTACCTAGGAACATTACAAAAGTTCATTGGGTTGCTACAAAACACATTTTTAGGTATCTTAGGGGCATCATTGAGTTTAGACTTCGATATACACAAGTGGATGGAATGAAGCTGGAGGGCGTCATAGATGCAAACTGGGAAGGTAGCTACTCAAACAGGAACATCAATTTGAGTTGTTCCTAAGTGTTGGATCAATAATTTTTTCCTGGTTTAGCAAGAAGAAAAGATCAATTACATTGAGCTTAGTGGAGGTCGAGTATATAGCTGCCAGTCTGGCAGCATGCAAGGCCATTTGAATAAGGACGCTGCTTGTAGTATTATTTGGGCAGGAGCTAGAACCTACAATTATTCACTGTAACAACCAAAGTTGCATAAATATCTTTGAAAATCTAGTGTTCCATGATCATTCAAAGGATATTGACATCTATTGTGTAGAGAGGTACAATTAGACTCTAATACATCTTGAAAAAAGCGCAGGTTACAAACATTTTGACCAAGTCACTGATGAAGGCAAGTTTGTCTACTTCAGAGACAAGTTGGGAGTAGTGTAGAACACATTCCTCTCTAAGAGGGAGTGTTGAATGGAGTAGAGAAAGAGGTGATTCTGCACTTTCCTAGGTGTCACGACATGTAGAAATCTTAGATAATTTCACTCAACCAAAATTAATTAAAAATTTTAATTATTTCCTAATGTTAGACTTTGTAAAAATTAAAAAGTGCAAAGTCAACAGAAGATTAGATTGTGGCCATTGATTTTCAAAGAGCAAGGGTGAATCTCAGCCCTTAGATACTTCTAGAAGGACAAAGTCACTCTATAAAGAGGAAATAAGGCTAAGTTGAAAATTAATTGAGTGACACAACTTGTGTTCAGAGTGCTCAGAAAGAGAAGGTCAATTCAGTGAGTTGGAAATCATTTGGATTGTTTCAACATCAAAGAGGGAAAGGAAGAGAATCATACGACTTGACTCTTAGCTAATCAAGCAAGAGGGAGGTCGAGTTCAACTCAACCGCACCGTATGGCCATCACACCTAGCCATACGCCGTAAAACCTTAGTTGTACAAGCCACAACTTCTCAGGGTCAAGTCAAACTGAGTGAAGGCACTGAACAACAAGAATAATTTGCTGAAAAGAGTTTTACCCAACTGTACTTTTATCTGAAAATTTGTTGAAGCTAATTAGAACACAAGTTTGCAGGTTTTCCCCAGAGTTTAGGTTTCCTGGGTATTTTTGGTCTTTATCTTTTATGTTGTGTTTGTCTTTAGTCTTTTAATTTTCTACTATGCATGCTATTGTTAGAAACTCAGTGGTGTTTACAATTTGAAATTCAATTCTGCACATTTAGTTTTGCATTTATGGGCATAAAAATTTAGTAAAATGTAAATCAGATTGCTAAGTTTTAAAAGTCTAACTGTGTCTACATATAAATAAAAGGAATGGATTGAAAAAATTAAAGTTGGGGACAACAGTGAAACCCACCCTCAAAGGTTGATTGAAAGGAAAGTCTCTTGACAAAAATGGATTTGAAATTTGTGTGAAAAAGAAGATGGTCAATGAATTTTAGAACAGGAATCCTTTAATTTTTTTTCTGAAGGTGCACCCAAAGGAAATCTAGGAAGATCATGAGTGGGTGTAGCCATATTTTAACCTGGTGGTAAGTAGTGTCCAACCTTTAGGGGATGGGATATGTTACCCGTCTTTCATCAAGGGTACTCCAAAACTTTTCAACCATGCCATTTGTAAGCCCAAATGTATGCAATTTATATCCTTGTAAGGCTATATGGGATGAAGTGTAAAAGTGTATGATAAATCCGTAATGGTAGACAGTCAAGGCTAGTATTCTTAGCTTCCTCTTCATGATGCCCGGTTTTATGGCTCTATTGACTATCCCTTGGTGTTAATTTTTGTAGCATCAGACAAGTGTTGTAGTTCCGACTTTGGTCTAAGAGGCTGAGAAACAAAAGATCTCCAACCCAGAAAAAGTTTCGAGAGAAAACACCTAAAGACAACTCAATTAAATTAATTGGTCAATAATTAAAAATTTCCTAAGTCTAACTTTAGGGAAATCAATTAATTAAAGGGAATTAATTGAGAAATGTGAGAATGGTTTGTGAGAATGCTCTAGAAACTAGTAGAGTGAGAGATTATAAGAGCAGGACATTGGGTTGGAAATAGACACACTAGTAGAGTGAGTTCCTTGGCAAATCGAGCTATCCATTTGCATAGGTTGAGCAGAGAAGAAGAGTTTGAGCCAAAAGGGATGCAAAGATAGAGAAGGACTGGAGATGGTGATTCCGAAGGAGTTTCTAGTTTCGGGGAGGCAACAACAAGAGGCCGAGTTTTTCCTCAGTGAGGTTGCACAGGAAGCTTCAAAGGAGGGTTCAATTTAGCTGGAGAGAGGGTCAATCAGTTGCTAGAGGCCAAGAGAAATTCTAGAAGGCCAAGCGAGTCATTCTTAGAGTCTGAGTTTGGAAGAACAACAATATCAAAGCAGTTCTGGAGACAGTAAGGTTTGGCCTGCGCAAAGGCTGACACAATGGTGTTGAAGCAACCAAGTTGAGCCAATTTCAGAGCTGAGATCAGTGTCAAGTGAGACAAAAATTGTCTCACTAGTTTTTGGCCAGATTATCTTGCTGAGGATTGCCAGATTGGCATCTATATTTTTGAACTCATATTTCACTGTTGAATAATAATAATAAAACCCTCATCTGCTGCACTGATTTTCCCACATTGGGCTTCTCCAAGGACAAATGTCCAAAAATAATGGTGTCAATTTCATTGTGTGTGTGCTTTATTTTCTCAGTTCTTGTTTTTATTTTTCACATTAATTTTATGGTGAAGAAATTGCAGTGTGATTTATTCGTTATTTTGTTGTAACTAAATAAACTGCATAATTAATGAGTTAAAAGAATAAATTTTGATTTTTGCATTTTAAGGAATTTTCACATGGTATCAGAGTAGTGTTGAAGACAAATCAGGAGCTCAGTAGTAGCAAGGGAGAAATTTCTCAGTTCAGAGAGAATTTGAGTGAATATCTTCTAGGTCTGAGCAAAGGTCCAACCAGGTAGTGTGAATTGTTGAGTAGTTTGACTTCCAGAAATCGAGTTTCTAGTGGCAAGTGTGAATTGCAAGAAAACTTGTGTGATTGCAGGAAAAGAAAGTTCCTGTAATTACGGGAAAAGTTTGAATAGCCCAGTAGAAGTTCCAGCAGCAACGTTATTGTCAGGGAGTAGTCACAGTGAGCAGATCAGAGATTTTGTTGAGCAGATCTGGGCGCAGTGATTTTGCAGAAGGTTTCGCAACAACAGATTAACACTAGGCAATAGAGAAAAAGCACTTAGAAAGAAATTTCGAGAATTTCTCAAAGGGTTTCTAGATCTAGCTTTGAGGACGAGATACGAGACTTCTAGTTGCAGTAGGCCATAGCAGCTTTGCGAATCAGGGAGTGTGAGCTTCAGGAGGAGCAGATCGTGTGCTAGATTTTGAAGGACTTCAGGAAGGTACAACAAGTTGCCTAGTTGAGCTAGCAAGCATTGCGAGTATCGCAAAAGGACATCTTAAGGCAAGAAGTAGAAGATTTGCACATTTCCTAAGGAAATGCGAGTAGTGATAAGGAAGGCTAAGCAGGAAAGAGAAGGATATTTCCAGATCTAGTCTCCAGTTATTTGAGTTTCATGGATTTTTCTAGTTTTCTAGACATGGTCATACGAAATTGCTAGGAGAGGCTGTGTGAGTTAGCCAGAATGCAAATTTGGGTAGCAGATCGACTTCCAGTTTCCAGAGACAGGTGCGAAAGGAAGTATGGGTTATCCAGTGTGAGTTGCAAAGCGAAGAAGGGTCCCACCTAGGGACTAGGCCAAAAATGAGATTGTGGGGCACTAGATCCAAGAGGAGTACAAAACTCTAGTGTGCAAGATGGGAAGGATCCAGTGCAAAATCAACAAGGAGATCAGTCAGATCAATTCCAGTTGTTGCAACAAGATCATCACCTTTGCTATGGGGGTCCACACTATCATAGTAGCAGGTTCAATGTCAGCAGGTGCAATCAATCAGTACACATGAGACAGTTGCAGAGCTAGTTGCAGTGACATGGGCAGTGTGAATTGCCCAATTGCAAGATGAAGGTGCAGTCCTAGCCAAACGATTCCCGGCGTAGAACTACATAGTCTAGTTTCCAGTGCAGGAGAATAATGTGAGTTGCCAAGAGGGAATAGAGAGATTTCCCATAGGGAGAACAAGACTCAGAGGGAGTCTAGTTTAAAGGAAGAAGTCGTATGGAAGCTAGAGCTTCAGGATCTAGGGAGATGAGAGTCATTATTGCAATATTTCCAGCAATTGTGTAGAGATTGTAGCAGAACAGTAGCAACAATGGTATGAGTATATCAGAGTTCAGAGTTGCAATAGCAATAGCAATAGCAGGAAAGAGAAGGAGATTTCCAAATCTAGTTTCCAGTTATTTGAGTTTCATTGATTTTTGTAGCTTTCCAGAGGTGGTTGTACGAGATTGCCAAGAGAGGCCATGTGAGTTAGCCAGAATGCAGATCTGGGTAGCAAATCGACTTCCAGCTGTTGGAGTCAGGTGCCAAAGGAAGTATGAGTTATCCAGTGCGAGTTGCAAAGCGAAGAAGGGACCCAACCAGGGATTAGGCTTGAAAAGAGATAGTGGAGCACTAGATCCAGGAGGAAGGGGAGTATGAAACTCCGGCGTGAAGGATGGGCAGGATCCAGTGTAGAAGCAACAAAAAAATAAGTTAGATCAGTTCTAGTTGTTGCAGCGGGATCATCAACTTTTATACAAAGGCCCACAGTATCATACAGGTTCAGTGTTAGCAAGTGCAATCAGTTAGTATACGTGAAGCAGTTGCAAAGTTAGTTGCAGTGAAATGGGCAACGTGAATTGCCTAGTTGCAGGATGCAGGTGTAGTTCCAGTCAAACGATTCCTAGCACAAAACTACACAATCTAGTTTCCAGTGTAAGTGAGCAGTGCGAGTTGCAAGAGGGAGTACAGAGATCTCCCATAGGGATATTGAGACTCAAAGGAAGTCTAGCTTCAAAGAGAGTAGCCCTATGAAAGCTAGCCCTTCAGGATCTAGGGAGATAATACTCATTATTGTAGTAGTTGCAGCAACAATGCAGAATAGCAACAGAGTAGTAGCAACAGTAGTATGAGTAGATCAAAGTTCAGAGTTGCAGGTTTGGATAGGGTCCATAGAGGAGTAACAAAATTTGCAAGTTATTCCTCATATGGATAATTTCCACTACTACAAGGGCCCACAATTTTCAGTAGCAGATAGATTAGTGTTCATGATGGCGTAGTCAAATCTTAAGGGACAGTTGCAGAGCTAGTTTTAAGTCAGAAGTTGAGGGGCGAGAGTAGTTACAGCGCAAACAATTACTTAGTGGACAGTGCAGAGGCTAGTTGTAGTTAGAGAGACAAGAGACAGTTGCAAAGCCAGTACAAGGATACAATTGATTCAAAGTTTTTGTTCTCAGTTGCAGTAGTTGCCGGAGCAACAACAGAATGAGATCAGTTGTAGCGCAAAGCAATGTTGGCAACAATACAATTGGTATAGTGTAGTGTCAGTAGCAATACAGATGCAGTATGGCTCAGCTACAGAGTCGCAAATGAATCAAAGTATGCACAATAGTTGGTAGACAATGGAAGTTTGTCACAATTGTCAGACATCAATAGCGCGAGGAGGTCCAGGTTATAGGATATTCATTAGGTGTTGTGCAGAGATGAAAGAATACTCTCCCCGCTAAGAGGGAATTTTAGGTTCTGTAGCATCAGACAGGTGTTCTAGTCTCAACATTGGTTAGAGAGGCTAAGAAACACAAGATCTCAATAAATTGCAGTGTGATTTATTTGTTATTTTTTCGTAACAAAATAAACTGCATAATTAATCAGTAAGAAGAATAAATTTCAGTTGCTGCATTTCAAGGAATTTTCACATGTAACTATCGGAGCAATGTTGAAGACAGATCAGGAGCTTAGTAGCGGGAGGGAGAAATTTTGCAATTCAAAGAGAGTCTGAGTAAATTTCTTCTGTTGATTTGGGGTAGCATCGAATGTGCTCTAGCCACAAAATTTGGTGGAGAGGTTGGGGCACATGAGATATCCAATACCCAGAAAGGGTTCGGGCAGATTCTAAACAGTTTAGGAGATATTAAAATAATTAATATTTTTAATGGAGTCCCTAAGTCTAAACGTAGGGAAATTAAAATATTAATGTGAATTAATATGAAACTGTGTTAGAATGGTCCAAAAGACATGGATCAAACTAGATCTAATCTTAGCTGTTGATTAGGGACTTAATCTCGGCCGTTGATATGTCAACGAGAAAAGTATAAGAGGCAGCTTTAGGGTCACTTGGAGAGGACACCAAAGTGATCAATCATTCTATTCTCTAGAGCATGGTTTGCTAAGAGAGATAGAATTAGTGATTAGGAGATGCAACTAAGGGGCATTTGAGTACAAAGAGACAGAGATAGTGTCGGGAGAGCAGCGTAGTAGCCAAGGAGAGTGACACAGAGCCAGCCAGGGCTCACGCAGGGCCACACAGAGGCAGTCGAGAGTTGTGCAGAGCCTCAGAGAGGCCAGCGTTGTTGACGGAGAGGGCTAGAGAGTTGATGCAGGGCCTCCCAGGGGTAATGCAGACCCATCTGGGGTGACGCAGGGCCAGCGTGAGGCACAGAGGGGCTGACGCAGTACAGAGAGAGGCTGACACTGGGGTTTCTGGGGCAAATTTGTGCTGAGTAGCTACCGAAAGGATTATTCGAGGTTTCAACCAGAAGATTTGTCAGAAACTGAGAGGTATTACTGCCAATGAAATTCTATGTTGGGTAGGCTAGTTTCGACACCCAAATTGTACTCTGATATTGCTTAATAAGAAAACCCTCAGATAGTTGCATTGGTTTTCCCACATTGGGTTTTTCCGAGGACAATAGTCCAAAAATAATGGTGTCATATGGTGTGTTTGTTTTTGTTTCTTTTAGTTGCTGATCTGTAATACGTTGAGCATGCACTAGTGTTTATTTTCAGTATTTACATTGTAAATAACTAGTTAAGAAAAATAACAAGTAGGTAGGAATAAATCAGATAAAGTGCATGGAGGGTTTCTAACTAAGTAGACTTAGAAACTTCAACATGGTATCAGAGCGTGATTGCAGATTACAGGAGGACTAAGGACATCAGCCGAGCAAAGCAATAGCAGCAGAAAATAGCTGTCCCGAGGTGACAAAAGTTGTTTCTAGCAGAGCAGCAATAAGGAAAGGGTGACACAGTGCCTGCGTCATCAAGGGTGAGCCGAGAAGAGGCAGCGCAAAAGCTAAGGAGGCAAAGGGAGCCTCACGCAGAGCCACGCAGGAGATGGGAAGGCTGACGCAATTGGTTGAGGAGGTTGGATTGCTGGTGTCGAGATTGCGCAGAGTCTAGGAGCTCTCACCTTCAGGTTGCTTGGATTTAGAAGGCTGTGGGAATATTGCAGAGTGGAGCTGGTGAGGTCCTATAGTCAGAATAGTACCTGACAGAGCAAGGCCAGAGGAGTTGCTACCGAGGGTTTCTAGCTGAGGAACCTAGATCAGTGGTGCGGTTGCATAAGACGATTAGAGTAGGGAGCATCACGACAACGACAAAAGGATTTCCAGGAGGGAAATCAAGACTCAAAGGGAGTCCAGAAGAGAACTTCCAGACGAGAAGTAGACTCAGAGGAGTCGAACAAAGAACTTCCAAGACGGAAGTAGAGGAGCATCATGGCACTACACGGATTAAAACGCCAGGATAGACTGGATGAAGCATCGAACTTCGCAGTCTGGAAGGCCATAATCGTGTCAAGAACTTCGCCTTGAAGGTAATAGCTATCTCAGTCGACCCCAATGCTAATGACAAGTACGAGAAGGCGATGGTGAGGGCCAAGAGCATTATGCTTGACAAGGTCAAGGATCATGTAGTACCACACATAGCTGAGAACGAAACGACATTTGAGATGTGGGAGGCTCTCAAGAAGTTGTACCAACATACTTTGTGTAGAGAAGAATGCTGCTTGAGAATCAGTCGAGGTCGAATCTGATGAAGAAGGGAGAACCGATTGACACCTTCCTCGAAGGATTAAATGAGATCCGAGATCAGTCGATTGTTATAAAGGCGGCACTAGATTAGGAGCTGATGGTGAGGACAACCCTGAATGTTGTCTCAGAACACTGGGAGGTATTTTTCCAAAGTATATTGCGCAGAGGTACTCTCCCACCTTGGGACGAGATGTGGGTAGCTCCTAGCGAGGAAGAGATCAGATGGTAGTCGAAGACAGGTAGCAGCAGCAAGGGGATCAAAGTCAGCCAGGAGGAGGAAGATGTGGCCCTAGCATCTGAGGGAAAGCAGGAAAAGTGGAAGAAAAAAGATCTCTCCAAGATCAAGTGCTTCCACTATGGGGAGTTGGGTCATTATGCGACCTAGTGTCCAAGGAAAAAGAGTAAGGGAGAGTCTTCCGAGACTAAGGCAGCGCCAACACGGGCAGAGAAGGAAGTTTTGACAGCCGATGACTGTGCCATGAGTGCACACGCACCACTTGAGCGGAAGTGGGGAGACATCGAGTTGTAGTCAGGCAGACTACAGGCGATGAGGGGCAAGATCCTTGAGGTGGCAGAGAAGGAAGCTTTGACAGACGATGACTGTACCATGAGTGCACACACACCACTTGAGCGGAAGTGGGGAGACATCGGGCTGTAGTCAGGCAAACTACAGGCGATGAGGGGCAAGATCCATGAGGTACACAACCTCTTGGATTAGGCCTTGCTATGGGAGCTCCGAAGAGGAGTAGCAAGATGGGTTGAGTCAGGTAGAGACAGATGCGGATGAAGTGGCAGAGGGAGCTACAGTGCATGAGTCCCGAGACAGCGTGAGCCTAGCAGGCTACAGTAGTGCGAGAAGCACGAGAGTGTTACACCAGTGAAGGATGGCACAGAGAGGTGTGCAATGGTGCGAGATGCAGGGAGTTGTTGTAGCAGCATAGAGGTCAGAGTGGGGGCACTTGTCAGCAGCAGAGAGAGCGTCAGCATTAGTGGGTGTCTCTAGCCAAAGGGGGAGGTCAGGTTGGGAGATCGGTTACTTACTTCTCAGTAACTGAGTTGCAGTGTAACAGTGGGAAGCACGATGCAACATGATGAAAGGAGGTGCAGTGCGGATGTAGTGCTGGGAGAAAGGACCAGTAACAACATAGATGCAAAGGAAGCTGTCGTACAGATGCAGCAATGGCAGTAGCAGAACCATGGGTAGCAGTACAGGATACAACAGTGCAAAGGATGGTGGGTAGCAGGACTAGCATTAGCACAGGGACCGACGCCGAATGATTAGAGTAATACTTAGTGAGAAGTATTTATAGAGGACAATCCTCGCTAAAAGAGAGTGTTGATTTGGGGTAGCATCGGATGTGCTTTAGCCACGAAATTTGGTGGAGAGGTTGGGGTGCATGAGATCTCCAATACCCAGAAAGGGTTTGGGTAGATTCTAAATAGTTTAGGAGATATTAAAATAATTAATATTTTTAATGGAAATTAAAATATTGATGTGAATTAATATAAAATTGTGTTAGAATGGTCTAGAAGACATGGATCAAGCCAGATCTAATCTTAGCCATTGATTGGGGACTTAATCTCGGTCATTGATATGTCAATGAGAAAAGTATAAGAGGTGGCTTGAGGGTCACTTGGAGAGGACACCAGAATGATCAGTCATTCTATTCTCTAGAGCGGGGTTTGCTAAGAGAGATAGAATTAGTGATTGGGAGATGCAGTTGAGGGGCTTTTAAGTATAGAGAGACAGAGAGGGAGAGATAGTGCTGGGAGAGCAGCGCAGTAGCCAAGGAGAGTGACGCAGAGCCAGCCAGGGCTCACGCAGGGCCACGCAGAGGCAGCCGGAAGCTACGCAGAGCTTCAGAGAGGCCAGCGTTGCTGACGCAGAGGGCCAGAGGGTTGACGTAGAGCCTCCCAGGGCTGATGTAGACCCATCCAAGGTGATGCAGGGCCAGCGTGAGGCACAGAGGGGCTGAACCAGTCTAGAGAGACGCTGATGCTAGGGTTTCTGGGGCAGATTTGTGCTGAGTAGCTGCCGGAAGGATTATCCGGGGTTTCGGCCAGAAGATTTGTCAGAAACTGAGAGGTATTACTGCCAAGGAAATTCTCTGTTGGGTAGGCCAATTTCGGCAACTAGATTGTACTCTGATATTGCTTAATAAGAAAAACCTCAGATAGCTGCACCAGTTTTCCCACATTGAGTTTTTCGTGGACATTAGTTCAAAAATAATGGTGTCATATGGTGTGTTTGTTTCTGTTTCTTTTAGTTGTTGATCTGTAATATGTTGAGCATGCACTAGTGTTGATTTTCAGTATTTACATTGTAAATAACTTGTTAAGAAAAATAACAAGTAGGTAGGAATAAATCAGATAAAGTGCATGGAGGGTTTCTAACTAAGTAGACTTAGAAACTTCAACATCTTCCAAGTATGAGCAGAGGTCTAGCCACGAAGTGCGATTGATGAGCAGTTTGATATCCATAAATCAAGTTTCCGGTGGCAAGTGTGAATTGCAAGAAAACTCATGTGATTGCATTAAAAGCAACCTTCTGTAATTACAAGAAAATTTGGAATAGCCCAGTAGCAATTCCAGCAGGCAGTGGTATTGTTAGGAAGCGGTTCCAGTGAGCAGATCAAAGATTTCGTTGAGAATATTTGGGCAAAGTGATTTTGCAGCAGGTTTTGCAGCAACAGATCAGGGCTAGGAAGAAGCGAAAAATCACATAGAGAAATTTCCAAAATTTCTCAAAGGGTTTCCAGATCCAATTTTCAGGAGGAGATCTGAGATTTCCAGTTGCAGTAGGATATAACAGTTTTGCTAGTCAGCCAGAGCGAGATTTAGGAGCAGCAGATCATGTGCCAGATTCCGGAGAAGGACTTCTGGAAGGTAGAGTGAGTTGCCCATTTGAGGTAGTAGGTAGTCCAAGTATCAGAAAAGAGCATATGGAGGAAATCAATAGTAGATCTACGCATTTCCTAAGGAAGTGCGAGTGGAAGAAGGAAGGCAAGCAAGAAAGAGAAGGAGATTTTCATATCTAGTCTCCAATTATTTGAGTTTCACAGGTTTTTATAGCTTTCCAGAGATGGTTGTACGACATTGCCAGGAGAGGCTGTGTGAGTTAGCCAGAATGCATATATGGGTAGCAAATCGACTTTCAGTTATTGGAGATAGGTGCCAAAGAAAGTATGATTTATCCATTGCGAGTTACAAAGCAAAGAAGGGTCCCAACTAGGGTCTAAGCTTGAAAGGAGATAGTGGGGCACTAGAGCTAGGAGGAGGATTACAAAACTCCAGTGTATAGGATGGGAAAGATCCAGTGCAGAAGCAACATAGAGATTAGTTAGATCAGTTCCATTTATTGCAGTAGATCATCACCTTTGCTACGGGGACCCACAGTATCATAGTAGTAGCTTCTGTGTCAACAGGTGCAATTAGTCAGTACATGTGGGACAGTTGAAGAAATAGTAGCAGTGACACGAGCAGTGTGAATTGCCTAATTGTAGGATGCAAGTGCACTTCCAGCTAGAAGATTCCTAGTGCAGAACTATGTAGTGTAGTTTCCAGTGCAGAAGAACAGTGCGAGTTGCTAGGAGGGAGTTGAGAGATTTCCAATAGGGAGATCAAGACTCAGAGGGAGTCTAGCTTCAAAGGGAGCATCCCTCTGGAAGCTAGCGCTTCAAAATCTGGGGAGATCATACTCATTATTGCAGTAGTTGAAGTAACAGTGCAAAGATTGTAGCAGAGCAATAGCAACAGGAATATGAGTAGATTAGAGTTCAGAGTTGCATGTTTGGGCATGGTCCATAGAGGAGCACCCTTGCTAGGAGACCACAATTTTCAGTGGCAAATGGATCGGTGTTCATGATGGTGCAGTCAGATCTTAAGGGACAATTGCAAAGCTAGTGCAGACAATTACACAATGGGCAGTGCAAAGACTATTTGCAGTCAAAGACTCAATGGACAGTTGCAGAGCTAGTATAGGGACATAATTGATTCAGATTTTTTGTTCTTAGTTGTAGTAGTGGCAGGAGAAACAATAGTAGGAGATTAGTTGCAACGTAGAACAATGTTGGCAGTAGTACAGGTGGTACAATGCAGTGTCAACAGCAATGCAGATGCAGCATGGTTTAGCTACATAGTGCCAAATGAATAAGAATATGCGCAATAGTTGGCAAATAATGGCATTTTGTCACAGTTGTCAGACATCAACAACATGAGGAGGTCTAGGCTACATGATATTCATTGGGTGTTGTGTGGAACTGAGAGAACACCTTCCTCGCTGAGAGGAAGTGTTAGTTTTTGTAGCATTATACAGGTGTTCTAGCCTCGACTTTGGTCAAAGAGGCTAAGAAACACAAGATCTCCAAAATCGAGAAAAAGTTTCAGGGAAAAACATCCAAAGACAACTCAATTAAATCAATTGGGGAAATTGATTTATAAAAGGGAATTAATTGAGAAATGTGACAATGCTCTAGAAACTCACACTAATTGAGTTTGAGATGATCTTAGTTGTTGATGGGGATCTAATCACGATCATTGGTTCACCAACAAGAGATTATAAGAGCAGGACGTTGGGTTGGAGATAGACACACCATTAAAGCAAGTTCCTTGGCAGATCGAGCTATCTAATTGCAGAGGTCGAGCAGGGAAGAACAATTTGATCCAGAAGGGATGCAGAGACAAAGAGGGAGTAGAGACAATGATTTTGGAGGAGTTTCTAGTTCCGAAGAGGCAACAACAAGACGCCGAGATTTTCCTCAATGTGGATGCGCAGGGACTATGCAGGAAACTTCAGAGGAGGGTTCGATTTAGCTAGAGAGAGGGTCAACTCAGTTGCAAGAGGCCTGGAGAAATTGCAAAAGGCCATGTGAGTCATTCTCAAAGGCTGAGTTGGGCAGAACGACAACATTAGAGTAGTTCTCGAAGTAGTACGATTTTTCCTGCACAGAGGATGACGCAGGGGTGTTCAAGCAGCCAAGTTGAGCCAATTTCAGAGCTGAGATCAATGTTGGGTGAGACAAAAATTGTCTCACTAATTTTTGGCCAGATTACCTTGTTGGGGATAGCTAGATTGGCCTCCAGAGTTTTGTACTCAGATTTCAGTGTTAAATAATAACAATAAACTGTCATCACCTGCACCGTTTTCCCACATTGGGTTTTTCTAGGGACATTTGTCCAAAAATAATGTTGTCACTTTTTATTTTCCATGGTATTTTTATGGTGAAGAAATTGCAGTGTGATTTATTCATTATTTTGTCGTAACAAAATAAACAACATAATTAATCAATTAGAAGAATAAATTCCAGTTGTTGTGTGATCCAAGGTATTAGTAAAGAACTCAAAATTCTAAGTATTCAAAAGTGCTCGAAACCGGAGCCAAAGCATAGAGCTCACTGACCTGAATTGAACACAATTTGAATCGCTCAAAACCGATATCATATGTTCCCGATATCGCATTCTGATCGTTTTCCAAAACAGGTAAATTTTTGCAGGTTCGATACAACATTGCTGGCTGGGCAGTCTGTATGCTGACTAGGCAAGGTGACTGGGAATGTTGATTGTACCTCGTAGGCCAATGGCAAGTTGCTAAGTGGCCTCATCTGATTGGTTCGATTTGGCAATTTCTGGTTGGTTGATGGAATTTTGTGTTGGCCCAATGTTGGGTGTCACGTGGCACCCTGGGTGGCACAAAATTTGGTTAAGGGTGAAACTGGCCTCCACAAGATTCGAACGGTGACCTCATGCACACAATCAAGCACATTATCAATAGGCCGTAGGGTGGATCTTAACCTATATAGTAGCGAATATCCATTGACACTTTTAGCTGTTGAAGTTTGGGGAAGCGGCCAGAGCTAAGTCCTTGGCCCTTGGTCACTACACAACCGATGAAACCGCAAGCAAAGTGACCAAGGGCTCGGGGCTTAGCCCCAACCCAAGGTCTAACTGCATACCATGTAACCAGAGGCAGAGGGATCAAGGTGAAGCTTGGCAACATGTGCTAAGGTGAGGGGGCTAGCCTAATGTTGTAGGAACCCCCCCAAGATCAAAAGCTCGAAACGCGATCCATACAGATCCATGGGCAATCCGCCCTTCGAAACACGTTTCAGAAATTCCGAAATGCAGATCGGGTTAAAAATATGGTTCCTGCCATTTTGGAACCGTATGACCCAATCTGCGTTTCGGTTTTTCCGAAACGCATTTCGTACAAAAGATCGGACGTACGATCCACAACAGTTCTAGGTCGGATCCGTACAGATCATGACCACTTCACCGGGAAGCCGGCCATTTTTGCCGTGTGGGCCACAAAGTGGCATTTATTTTTATTTTTTATTTTTTTCTTTGTTGCGAGTGAGTCCAACTTGGGTTAGGGTGAGGAGTGAAGGGATTAAAAGACCCTTTCATCTCTCATTTGCTCACTTTTATTTTATGAGAGCTTGGAGAAGAGAGGAGAAAGAGAGGAGAGCTTGACGGAGTGAAGAAAGAGGAGCTAGGAGAAGGAGGAGGAGCTTGGAGGAGTAAAGAAGGGTTTCCATCTACAAGAGCTAAAGAGGTAAGTGCAAACCCCAAACTCCCTCATTTTTTTGTCATTGTTTTTTTTGTTTTTCTCCTCCCTCTCCTACTCTTTCCCATTCTTTCTACTTTCTCATTTAATTCTAGGTTGTTCACCACCTATATCCATATTCCAAGATGGTGTTCTTTTGGCTTCTATGTATCATTCCAATTTTGGTTTTAATGATGGCAAGGGGGAGTAGGAATAGAAGGGAAGAAGAAGAATAGGATAGTGGTCCCCATATGAGTGGCCCAATGTATGAGGAGGAGGAAGGGGATGAACCTGAAGGGAACATTGAAACATTAGAGGGGAAAGTTGCATTAACACCCTTGTGGAACTATGCGACCAAACTTGAAGGGGGAAAGGGTGGTGGAAACTACAAATTTTTGTGCCCTCATGGTTGTCATGGAGGAAAACCATTTAATGGTTCATATACCCATGTGAGGAGGCATCTTTGTGGGGTGATGGACAGTGATGATAAAAAGGGTGTTTTGGGGATACAAATTTGCCCAAACATTTGAGCTGAACAAAGAAGAAAATACATACAAATAGAGGAGGTTGCACAACAAAAAAGCAAGAAACAAAAAACTCATTCTGAATCAAGTTCAACCTCTATATTTGGTAGCTCATCTCCTCATGGTACTTCTGCAAGCTCTAGAGGTAAAAGAACAGTAGGGGATTTCTAGAATGTTGCTGAGAGGGATGATATGGATGGAAAGATAGTATGATTTCTTTGTGCTTGCGGTGTACCATTCAATGTGCTTCCCTCTCTCTATTGGCATGAAATGGTAAAGGCCATCAATGAAGCTCCAAAAGGATACAAGTCCCCCAACTATGAGAAAGCTAGAACAGTGTTATTAGAAAGAGAAAAACTGAAGGTTCAAAGAGCTTTGACACGTTTTAAAAATGAGTGGGTAGATTGTGGGGTATCCATTGTTTCAGATGGGTGGACAAATATTAGAAACCAACATTTGATAAATGTTCTTGGTGTTTCTGCTAGTGGTGCAGTATTTATTACATGTCATGACTCCTCCTCCATTAGTGCATCTTCCCAAAACATTACAGATCTCCTAATGCAATTGAACCTTTTGATGTATGATATTGAGAAGCATAAAGAATGTGGGTGGATTAATGAGCTTTACATGAGAGGGAAGCAACTCATTAAATTTATCACAGGGTATACAATGGTAAACTACTTCTATGGCACTTACTCCAAGTTGCAGTTGCTTAAACTTGCAAAAACAAGATTTGCAAGTTATTACCTCACCTTTAAGCGGCTAGAGAAGGTGAGACAAGCTTTAACTAATATGGTGACCATTGAATCATGGGAGGAAATTAACACTGATAGAGATGGTGCTAATGTAGCCAAGGACACTATTCTTGACATATACTTTTGGTCACAGGTTAAATATGTGTTGCAATTCACCAAACCAGTTTATTTACATGATCAAGTTTGGAGATTCAGATCGATCAATAATAGGGGAGGTGTATGAGCAAATGGATAGCATGTTGGGGTAGATTAAAGACATTGTTGAGCCTAGAGATATCACCTTGTACAATTATATTCGTGCTGAGGTGGAAAACCAAAGGGAAATGCTAAATGTTCCATTGCATTCATTAGCATATGTTTTGAAACCTGAATACTATCATCCATCATGGCTTTCAACACCAACACCTGGGGGGTGGAGTAGTAGAAAAAGCACCTAGATCAAGAGGTTCACTAGAAATGTATGATTGCAATGAGTAAATTAGTCCCTGATGAGGAGGAGGCTGCCATGGTACGGAGACAATTGAGAAACTATACGCTTAGCACTAGTCCACTTGGGAGCATGCATGCAATTAGAGATAAGGAGACCTTTTCTTCTCAAGTGGTGGAACATGTATGGAAGTGCTACTCCACTTCTACAGACTTTGGCATTGTGAATGCTATCACAAGTGGTAAACACTTCTTCTGCAGAGAGGTGTTGGAGCTCTTTTTCTTTCATCCACAGTGTTAAAAGGAATAGGTTGAGTTTAAACCGAGTAGAGAGCTTGGTTTATGTTCATTACAATTTGTGATTGTTGTCCCATTACTGTGATGATGCAAAGACTAATAAAGATCTTAAGGTTTGGGACAAGAATCTAGAGGAGCCCAATTTGGAGGATGGAGTGTTGTGATTAGAGAAATTAGAGGATGCTCTTATCCAAGTATGTCCATTGTGGTACGAATTTTGCTTATAAATTATTTCTCTAATTCCTATTTTTATTTTTTTTTGTTAACTAGTGGATTTTTTTGGTATGAATTTTTTGAGCGATTCCAGGATGATGATGATCGAGTTGAGATGCCACCCCCATCTGATCCCTTGGTTCCCAGGTTCCATGGTTCAACACCAACAACAGGGGCTTCGTCTTCATCAGTTTAATATCACTCCCACAACTTCCACAAGCACCTTCTTCATTGCCACCACGTGGAGGCCCACCGCCACGTTCTCTTCGTGGTGGGAGGAGGAGAGATCAATAGATATATTCACAATTTACTACTTTTCTCATAGATTAATCATTAGACTTGTAGGCTTGTTATGAATTTGAACCCTTTTGTCTTGGCGGTGATCAAGTGGCCTATTTTGAAAACATTATTATTTGAATTTTGGACATAACAAATGTTGAAAGTTGCACTTGCTAGATAATATGCTCTATGTTTTATGTTTTATAATATGCTTAAATGTTTTATGTTTTATAATATGCTTAATAATTTGATGTATGTTTGTAATTTCTAGAATATAGATGCTTGATGCTCAAATAATTAATCATTGATGTTGAATGGAATCATGGATGCCATATCTATCTTGATTTATGTAAAAATATGCATGTTTTCATGTCCTCTACTAATTTGGTATTTGGGATGTTTGTTTTGAATATAAATGTAAAAAATAATAATATATATATATATATAGTAGACGCTTTCGAGACGCTTTGCTTCCTAGATCTTTGGAAAATGATGCTTCCGCGTCCCACTTCCAAAAACTGTCCCCGTTTCGTCCCCACTTTGTGCAATGTTGGGCTAGCCTCAGAGTCATATGCCGACCACATGACTGCAGCAAAAGGTGCTAAAGGGTGGCACTAAGGTTAAGCTCGGCCCGGGTTCCATGGAGCTGATAGAACTGACGACGCAGAGGAAAGGCATTAAGGATAGGTGTGGAGATTTAGGGGGGTAGCCTCATGTCCTTTGGACCTTTATATTACCACGCACTGATGATTAAGGGGCCCGACAGGAAGGGCAGGCAGTTAGCCCATCCCTTGGACCCGTGGCACCCATAAGACCACGTGCCTAGAGAAAAAGGCACTAAAGTAGTGGGGGTGGGTATTAAGGCCCAACCCTCAGCCATATGTGGCCCATGTGGCCCTATTTTTCCGCCGAAAGAGGTCATAGGGCAATTAAAGTAAGTGACAAATTACACCCAAAACGATGCAAATGTTGCTAGCGCCAAGCGAAAGTGTCACTTGGCGGTTCCAGAAAAGGAGGAATTCGTAGAACAGTTAGCAGGAGAGTGTAGTTTGTAGGGTAGTTAACAGAAAAACTTCCCTAGAGCATAAATTCTTCAGTTTTTGGCCAAATTGAGCCCAACAAGAGCCCAACTTGCGGTTTTTGACTATTCTGGAGCCATTGGAGACATTATTTTTACATTCTGGGCACTGTAAATCCATGTAAACACAAACTTGAAGCACTTAATGAAAGAGGCCCAACATTGGAAGTTGGACCAAGAGATGTAGCCCAAAAGGGGTGAACTCCTTTATCATTTTGTTGTCTTGTGTTATTATATGGTATATTTCTCTGATTTTATGTTGTTAACTGAGTTTTAAAACCATTATTTTATGTGTTTTTGCAAAGTGATCCATTGCCTAAAAGACATAAAATTTTACTTGCATATTTTCCTATTACCTTCAAGTTTGCATTACCGATCATTGTGTTTCAAGGAATTTTCACATGGTATCAGATCAATGTTGAAGAAGAATCAAGAGCTCAATAGCTAGAGGGAGAAATTTCACAATTCAGAGAGAGTTTGAGCGAATTTCTTCCAAGTTTGAGCCGAGGTCCAGCCACGCAATGCAAATTACTGAGCAGTTTGATTTCCAGAAATCGAATTTCCAATGGTAAGTGCAAATTGTAGAAAAACTCGTGTGATTGCAAGAAAAACGAGTTCCTGTAATTACAGGAACGGTTTGAATAGGCTAGTATCAGTTTTAGCAAGTAGTGGTATTATCGGGAAGTAGTGCCAGTGCGCAGACCAGAGATTTCATTGAGCAGATTGGGCGTAGTGAGTTTGTAACAGGTTTTGCAGCAACAGATAAGCGTTGGGGAGAAGAGAAAAAGCACATAGAGAGAAATTTCTAGAATTTCTCAGAGAGTTTCCAAATCCAATTTTCACGAGGAGATCTAATATTTCTAGTTGCAGTAGGTCGTAGCAATTTTGTTATTCAGCCAATGCGAGTTTTAGAAGCAGCAGATCGTGTGCCATATTCTGGAGAAGGACTTCTGGAAGGTAGAGCGAGTTGCATAGTTGAGGTAGCAAGTAGTGCGAGTACTAGAAAAGGACATCCAGAAGAAAGTAATAGCATATTTGCGCATTTCCTAAGGAAATGCATGTAGCTGAAGGAAGGCCAAGCAGGAAAGATAATATTTTCAGATCTAGTCTCCAATTATTTGAGTTTCACATTTTTTTGTAGCTTTCCAAATATGGTCGTGTGAGTTAGCTAAAATGCAGATCTGGGTAGCAAATCGACTTGTAGCTTCTGGAGTATGAGTTATCCAGTGTGAGTTGAAAAGAAAAGAAGGGTCCCAACTAGCTATTACCTTTGAAAGGAGATAGTGGGGCACCAAATCTAGAATGAGTATGAAACTCCGGTGTGCAGGATGAGCAGGATCTAGTGCAGAAGCAACAAGGAGATAAGTTATATCAGTTCCCATTGCTACAACAAGATAATCACCTTTAATATGGGACCCCACAGTATCACAGTAGCAGGTTCAATATCTATACGTGAAATCAGTTAGTACACCTAAGACAGCTGCAGAGCTAGTTGCAGTGACATGGGAAGTGTAAATTTCCCAGTTGCAAGATATAGGTGCAGTTCCAGCCAAATGATTCCTAACACAGAACTACACAGTCTAGCTTCCAGTGTAGGAGAACAGTGCAAGTTTCCAGGAGGGAGTAGAGAGATTTCCTATAGGGAGATCAAGACCCAGGGGAGTTTAGCTTCAAAGGGAGCAACCCTATGGAAGATAGCGCTTTAGGATCTGCGGAGATCAGAATCATTATTGCAGTAGCTGTAGCAACAAGGAAGAGATAGCAATAAAGCTGTAGTAGCAGTAGTATGAGTAGATCAAAGTTTCCAGTTGCAAGTCTAGGCAGGGTCCATAGAGGAGCAACAGGAGTTGCACATTACTCCTCATATGGATCATTACCTTTGCTACAGGGGCCCATAATTTTCAATAGCAGATGGATCAGTGTTCAGGATGGCACAGTTAGATCTTGAGGGAAAGGTAGAGCTAGTTGTAGATAGATGTTGAGGGGTGCAGAGCAGTTTCAATGTAGACAATTACTTAGTGGACAGTGCAGAGGCTAGTTGCAGTTAGAGACTCAGGAGACAGTTGTAGATCCAATATAGGGACACAATTGATTCAAAGTTTTTGTTCTCAGTTGCAGTAGTTGCAAGAGAAAAAATAGTATGAGATCAGTTGTGGCGCAAAGCAGCATTGGAAGCAGTACGGGTGGTACAGTGCAACTTTAGTTGCAACACAAATGCAGTATGGTTAAGCTACAGAGTGGTAGATGAATCAGAGTATGCATAATATTTGGTAGACAGTGGCAGTTTTTTGCAGTTGTCAAACATCAACAGCATTAAGAGGTATAGCCTACAAGATATTCATCAAGTGTTGTGTGGAGATGATAGAACACCTTCCTCTCTAAGAGGGAGTGTTTGTTTTTGTAGCATCAGACAAGTGTTCTAGTATCGAATTTGGTTAGAGAGGCGAAAAAACGAAATATCTCCAAAACCTAGAAAAAGTTTTGGGAGAAAACACCTAGAGACTGCTCAATTAAATTAATTGATCGATAATTAAAAAATGCCTAAGTCAAACTTAGGAAAATTGATTAATTAAAGGGAATTAATTGATAGATGTGAGAATGCTCTAGAAACTCACATGGATTGAGTTGAAATGATCTTAGTCATTGATGGGGATTTAATCATGGTCGTCAATTCACCAACAAGAGATTATAAGAGCAGGATGTTGGGTTGGAGATAGACACACCAGTAAAGTGAGTTCCTTGACAAATCGAGCTATCCAGATGCAGAGGTCGAGTGGGGAAGAAGAGTTTGAGCCAGAAGGGACACAGAGACAATGATTCCAGAGGAGTTTCCAGTTCCAAAGAGGCAACAACAAGAGACCGAATTTTTCCTCAGTGAGGTTGCACATGGACTGCACATGCAACTTCAAAGGAGGGTTCGATTTAGCTAGAGAGAGGGTCAATTTAATTGCTAGATGCTAGGAAAATTTCTAGAATGCCAAGCAAGTCATTCTCAGAGGCCGAGTTAGGTAGAATGATAACATTAGAGTAGTTTTGGAGGCAGTACGATTTGGCTTGCATAGAGGCAACACAGAGGCTGACGTAGGGGTGTCGTTTCGGAGCTGAGATGAGTGTCGAGTGAGACAAAATTTGTCTCACTAATTTTTGGCCAAATTATCTTGTTGAGAATTTCTAGGTTGGCATCTAGATTTTTGTACTCCGATTTCACTGTTGAATAACAATAATAAAACCCTCATCTGCTACACCGGTTTTCTCACTTTCAGTTTTTTCGGGGACATTTGTCCAAAAATAACAATGTCAATTTTATTGTGTGTGTGTGTTCTCTATTTTCTTAGTTCTTGTTTTTATTTTCCACAGCATTTTTATAGTGAAGAAATTGCAGTGTGATTTATTCGTTATTTTGTTGTAACGAAATAAACTGCATAATTAATCAATTAGAAGAATAAATTCCAGTTGTTGCATTTCAAATAATTTTCACACTTGGTGGGTAATAAATCACTGCCTTGATGGCAATTCTTATGTCCTGGGTTGGTATGTGGGCATTGTTGTCACTCGAATTGTACAGGCACAACGACACAATTGAGTGGATTAGCTACTTGGTGGAAATTTAGCAAGACTAAGAATTGAATTAGATTTAAAATTGAGACCAATCCCTTAGGGAGTCAAAAGTTATTGCTTATTATAAATTATGACCATGTAATCAGATGGACAACTGTTTCTTATATGATCAACTAACCTATATGAGATGCAATTCCTAAGATCTAAGTACGATGCAAGGATCTTGGTTAATTTTAGGTTATATGCCTAGTCTAAATGGAACCTTTCCCTTAACTATTTTGAGAACAATCTTCAGAGTAGGTTGTGGGATGGAAGTCAACAGGAAGCAAGCAAAGGCTTGATTAACGATACCTCCCTCTATGTTCCAACCACCCAGTGCCTTCGACGTTGTAAAGACTATGGCTCTGACGACTGCAAGGTCACTGTGTTAACCACTAAGAAGGGCTAAATCCCTCAAGCTAGATGAGAAAGTGTTGTCCTAGTAGTCTATCAACCAAGCTTATGCTTGTAGGTAAGTTATTAATGCAGCTACACTTAGGGTGAAATACAAGATTATGAGTGATTCTTAATTTAAGATTTGTTTATGTGATTCAAGTACTTGAAGTTGATTATCTTATAATGAGAGTACTTTAACAATTTCTTGGAAAAAAATCTTAAACAAGACCAAGTGCTCAATGATACAAGTGCCAACAATAGATAAGAGATCCTCTATTCAATAATTAGCCAATGAGATGTCAATAGACATTACTTGAGATAGATTCCAATGATAATGCTCTTAAACAATGACAAAAATTAAGGAAATGAAGCACTTATCCACTTATTAATTAACCAATGATACAAAATGCCAATCACAATTCCTCAAGATGCTCCAATTATGATCTTATGTTAATATCACAATGCCAATTAGATTTCAAATGTCCAAATATACTCAATACCAAGGAAAGTTATGATTAGAGTGAGTGAACTTATTAGATGTGAAGTATAAACTTTATAGCATAAAAACGCACAAGGAAAACACAGTGTTAACTACTTCCACAATATCAATGCTAGCAACAAGGAACAACAGAATGTAAAACTATGAAAGCACTTATGCAATTTATGTTCCAATGACTTCTTAATGATCGATAAGTGAATGATATGACCACAGTAAGAAATTTATGACAGCAGTGATAAAATTTGTCTTAGATGCTCATTTCAAGATGCATATGCTTGCCCAATGTAAGAAAGAGAAACCCAACTATCACAATAATTTAGATGTATTTATCCTTCTTATGATGAGATTACCACAGTAATATCCAATCTGAAATGTTAATTACATCGGTAGGAAAAGATGTAAACAGTGAGCTATCAATGCTACAAAACATGCCAAAAACTTGGAATAAAATTGTCAAACTGAAAAAACTGATTTTTTTGCGCCCTTTAGGTGTGTTATTCAGAAAATATTAGATCTGATTTAGTGATTATGTAGAGAATTTTCAGCAAGCAAATTACTAGATCTAAACTAGATATTCAATGCCCAAGTGGCCAAAAATTTAGGAAAATTTTATTTTGCAATTTTAGAGTATTTTGACCAATTAAATGTGTTTTTAGGGCACTTATATCTCTGTTATGAATAAGAATTTACAGCTGTAGTAAAACAAAGATGAAGTGAGGGTTTAGAGAGCAAACCCTAGGCCCAAGGCCTTGCAGATTAAATTGCCCAAATTGCCAAAAAAATTCCAATGATTTTGCCCCTAAAAACACAAATTTTGAGCAATTTTGTCCTACCAAATCCACCAAGTATTCAGTCTTGGAAATTTCAGAAATGGACAAGGGTCAAATGAAGGCAAGTGGGAAAGGAAAGAGGCCAAGGACGACCATAAAAGATCCAAAGGAGGATGGAGAAAGCCCAAAAGGCTTGAAGATGGGGAGAGAAGGCCCTTTAAGGGTTAGCGGCTAGGGCTAGATGCCCTAAAGGGTTGTCGAGGGCCACGCCCTAGGAAAAGAAGGCTGAAAGAGGAGGTCGAGGCCTCTAGGCCTCATGGTTGGGCCTAAAAAGGTCCTAAAACTTAGACATTGGGGCAAGGAGAGGAGCCTAAGGTCTCTAGGGCTTACGACCTGCCTTAAGTGCTAAAAAATGATGACACATGAGGCTAAAGGGCTGATGCAAGGCCTTAAAGGGATGGATCTGGCCTTGGAGAGGCTAGATCTAGGCCCAGGAGGGCTAAAAAATGAAAGCCTTCCTTTAGAAAAATTAATAATCTTCAAATATGAAATTCTACTCAATTTCTTCAATGGTTGGCCGTGCAAAAAAATTTAAAGACTAAATCTTACCCTCAAGGGCCTAGATCTAGCTCTATTCCAACTTTCTCCACCTGATATCACCTACGCAAATAGATTTACAAATACCCAAAACCCCAATATATACAAAAAAAAATCTTGAAACTCCAATTAGAAAAAAATATTTTTCAAAATAATTTTACAAATATATTGACAAATATACAAGGTTTTTTTTTTTTGTAAGCTTGGTAGGACTACATCTTCATCATGTCCAACTTTTCACCCTGATCAAGGGGATAGCACAAGATTTGAACCCAAGACTTTCAGTTCAGTGAGACTTCATTTCCATGGCCATTGCCAATTGAGCTACCCCATGCGGACAAATATACAAGGGTTTTTAAAATAAATTTTGAGAAATATTTTTTTTGGAATTTTTCTTTGATAAATAGATAATAAAACTTTGGAAAATTAATGCACACTATAGCTTTAGTGAAGTTAGTTCAACCATATAAATATCTGGAGTCCAAACAAGGTCAGTTCATGCCCACAATTTGTGAACTTAGGGACCAAGGACTAGAGAACTTACAAACACTATATATTTTTCTCAAGAAAATTTGTTAGACATATGGCGAATCAATTCATCTAAGATAAACCAAGAATCTATCAATAGAATGACTTTATCCCCATCTAATGAAAAACAAATTTTAAAATTAGTCACGATATAGGAAAGCCTGTAACCAACACATTCACAAATCAATGAACACTGAACACCATGAACTGTACCCCAAACATTTTATTATAATTCAGATAAACGTTCACAGTGGAACTGTAGTGTTACATCAATTCTTCTGTAGCAATTTCTTAGACAAACATCAAATGACTTTTGACACAAACGACTCTCTAATTTATAGATAAATCTTCCAAGTGGGAAAATAACGGCTAGTTGGCTTGATTTTCGTCAAAATAATCTTCGCCATTGATAAATCCTTGATGATATTTTAATCTTAGCCATTGAAAATATTTATTTTGAAGCATTTTCGAATATTTCATTAAATCTCTTTTTTATTAGCTCAAAATTAATTATTTTGAGTTAATTTCCTCAAAATTTTGACTTTGACTTAACCACCAAAGTCCAAGAGTCCAATTTTTATTGAAATTTCCAATATTTCCTTGGTGGGGGACCTCCAAAATTATTTCCATTCAGACCCACAATTTTTTTCCACTTGGAGAATTTAATTTCTCTAGACATTTAATTTTGACACTATTTAATTAAAACTACGGTTTAGGATTTTAATTTAATTTTTCCAAAAAATTTAATTAATTGACACTAGAGAGGATTAAATATTTTTTCTACCCTCTAATATTTTAGCCATGGTGACTAAGTATGAGGGACCATGCACTAAATATTTTTTACATAAAATTTTTACAAATTCAACCCTCAAAGGGGGAATACCCGTTAGGCTTAGACCCTCAAATTACATACCCAATTTTGTGACACAATATGATCTAGTAGGCCAAGTGATTTCTAATAAAAGAATTTGGCCAATTAGCTTAAATTATTCCCAAATCACTTTTACATAAAACTCGACTAGAACACTAGGACTCACCCAAGACTTTCACGAAAAATTCCACCCTAGCTTTGGGGTGAGGTTAGAGGGAAAAACTCTGCCGCCCATTTGTGTTTAAGAACACAGAGGAGTCGGTGAGACAAGAAACCTCCTAGAATGAAATTATTGCCAAAATAATAGGCTTACCTAGGTTTTTACATACATTCATGGTCTTACTAGCATCATTTACATCAAAAATTTGTAGAATGGGTTTACAATAACATAATGTTGATGGTTGATGATCTCGATCCTTTGAAGAAATTTATGGTACATCTGATTCCTCAAAACTTTGAAAAAATGAGTGCAACAGGGATCATGGAGGTGGACCTATTAGGAAACATGATTTAAAGGAACACTTATTATTTAAAGCCCTATAAAAGATGATTACGCCATGTAAGGGTAGAAACACCCATATTGCCATTATCCTAGCGCACCTATTTGTTCCCCACATGGACCATCTTCCTATGTGTTAATTTATTAACCTAGAAAATTACAGATCTACTGAATAAATACACAACTACATTCTTAACACAATTAGCAGAAGCAAAAATTACACCAATATCAATCACAAATGAGACAAACATATTCTTCCCAATCAATAGTTATTCACTAAATATAAAATTACTTGGGCTCCCATCCTGGGATAACGGTTGAATTAAAGAAGATACACTAACAAACCCTCAATCTAATCCAGCATATTATCCTTAGATATATCCTTGAGCCTTAGATATATCCTTGATCTCCTTAGCAAATATGGATCTCCTATGCTACACCCTTGTACCTTCCTTAGACCAACCACACTTGAGTATCACACTCCTCTTGAGAAAATCCCTCGCAATGGCTATTGCTGCTATATGGTGTGTCTTTATCCTCTCCTTAGCCTTGATTTTATAACTTTACATTGAGCTAAATCCCAAACCCTAATCTCCAAAGTGGTTGATGGTCGAGCTTAGATATTGCCTCAATTGAGATCCACGACTGACAATAAATAATAATCACCAAAGTAAATTACTTAATTGTTTCTAAGTTTCTTTAGCTCAATTAGCTAAAATAATTAATTATGTGCAATTCCTAACTTAGACTTAGGCTAAGTTGCAATAACAACTTTCTCACACATAACCAAGTGCTCTAAGGAGACTTTGGGCAACTTCTGCATGCCCAAACACTTATACCTATGCAGAATTACCTGCCCGAGCTACACACATCAACACTCCCTCTTAGAAATAGAGGTACTTCTTCCCCTAGAACTAGCTTTGATCCTAGAATTGCATTGGTTACCATGGTTGCTTCCTCTAAACAAGAAGCATTCCCTTCCACCTTGTTTGAAAGTATCCTTGAATACCTCCACCCTTTGGACTCTTTCTAGAATCCTTATTCTCCTAAGCTTCCTATAAGGTCATCTCATATGAAGAGATCACCTCATTAGACTTGGAGTGATTTATTGACCAGTACTCCCCACAGGAATCTAAATGTTAAGTTATGGTATGCTCTATGCTTGTAACAGTTTACTTCTTTTTCTTATTATATTCCACAGATTAGCAATCACATATATATAAAGTAAAGTGCAGATAGAACATTAAACGATCGACAAAAAACAGCCAAGAACAAGAGACACAAAGATGTGGCGGCTAGCCAGGGACAAACCCCACAATGTGTGGGGAAACCCTTTGATCAAATTTCTTTTATCTTCAATAATTCAGCAGAGAGAAATAGTACAATAAATCTGATTCATATCAGCAGTAGCAAACCCTAGATCAGCAGCATCTGCATTCGCGGCTTCATTATCAAACTAGGGCAGACGATATCACACAAACCGACCGTCGGATTGACTTCATTCCACCACCAAAAGTTTCGGTTTCCAGAGGAGGTTCAGATGAATCTACAGCGCAGTTCCAAAGAGGAGATCTTCTAGGCCTCGCAAGTCAATCTTTACTTTTGCAGTTGCAGTGTTAGTTTCAGCAGTTTCCGGCTTCAAACTAGGGCAGTCGATATCTTGCAAACCGTTCATCGGATTGACTTCATTCCACCACCAAAAGTTGCGGCTTTCAGAGGAGGTTCAGCTGAACCTACAGCGCAGTTCCAAAGAGGAGATCTTCTAGGCCTCGCAAGTCAATATTTACTTCTGCAGTTGCAACTTCAGTTTCAGCGGTTTCCGGCTTCAAACTAGGGCAATCGATATCTTGCAAACCGTTCATCGGATTGACTTCATTCCACCACCAAAAGTTGCGGCTTTCAGAGGAGGTTCAGATGAACCTACAGCACAGTTCCAAAGAGGAGATATTCTAGGCCTCGCAAGTCAATCTTTACTTCTGCAGTCGCAGCTTCAAATTCAACAGCTTCCGGCTTCACATGTGTGAGAGAGAGAGAGAGACCCATTTCAGTGCAGTAGAGAAGAGACTCATATCTGTGCAGTAGATAGAGAGAGATGTGATGAGATGAGTGAATCCAAATGAGGAAAAGTCCTCTTATATTTATACACAACGTTGGTGGGTGAATAGATGCGACTGTTGGGCTTCTAGGCCTACATGAGTTGTAGGTCGGCTTGATAATAATTCCATAATCAAAATAAATTCATATCTCCATGAATACTTATCGGAATCGGATGATCTTTATATCATTCCTACACCTCTCGACGAGAGGAATCTAATAAAAATATTATCAGCCATGAATAAGATGACCCACATGAAGTTTTGCCCTGGTTGCCAATTTTAACACTCCCTCTCGAACTTCATCTGCAATCTGTCTATCAGTTGTTACTATTCATCCATCAAATGCGCTGTCGTGTACAGCCTGACCCTTGCCCTGCTCTGCTCTATTCTACTTGTTCTGCTTTGTCTTGTTCTGCCCTATATTGATCGGTACTGTTTTTCTCTGTTCTGCTCTACTTTTGTCCGAATTATGAAGAAGAAGAAATGATCGAAGATGTATCATACTGACTCAAAGTCAGCGTCATAGTGAGTACAACTCCACTGGACCTAGACCAGTATCATCCTCCACTGACTCAAAGTCAGTCTTAGAGTGCGTACCACTGGTCCTAGACCAGTCTCAGCCGACCCGAAGTCAGCTTCATAGTAAGTACCACTCTACCACTGGTCCCAGACCAATATCGCAGTCTCAGAGAGTGTACCACTGGTCCCAGACCAGTCTCAACCGACCCGAAG
>APFE030964732.1:0-25696 GCA_000404065.3 Pinus taeda | reverse complement strand
TCAGCAGTAGCAAACCCTAAATAGCATCAGCATTACCGGCTTTATTATCAAACTAGGGCAGACGATATCTCACAAACCGACCGTCGGATTGACTTCATTCCACCACCAAAAGTTTCGGTTTCCAGAGGAGGTTCAGATGAATCTACAGCGTAGTTCCAAAGAGGAGATCTTCTAGGCCTCGCAAGTCAATCTTTACTTCTGCAGTTGCAGTGTCAGTTTCAACAGTTTCCGGTCAAACTAGGGCAGACGATATCTCACAAACCGACCGTCGGATTGACTTCATTCCACCACCAAAAGTTTCGGTTTCCAGAGGAGGTTCAGATGAATCTACAACGCAATTCCAAAGAGGAGATCTTCTAGGCCTCGCAAGTCAATCTTTACTTCTGCAGTTGCAGCGTCAGTTTCAGCAGTTTCCGGCTTCAAACTAGGGCAGTCGATATCTTGCAAACCGTCCATCGAATTGACTTCATTCCACCACCAAAAGTTGCGGCTTTCAGAGGAGGTTCAGATGAACCTACAGCGTAGTTCCAAAGAGGAGATCTTCTAGGCCTCGCAAGTCAATCTTTACTTCTGCAATTGCAGCGTCAGTCTCAACAGTTTCCGGCTTCAAACTAGGGCAGTCGATATCTTGCAAATTGTTCATCGAATTGACTTCATTCCACCACCAAAAGTTGCGGCTTTCAGAGGAGGTTCAGATGAACCTACAGCGCATTTCCAAAGAGGAGATATTCTAGGCATCACAAGTCAATATTTACTTCTGCAGTTGCAGCTTCAAATTCAGCAGCTTCCGGCTTCACATGTGAGAGAGAGAGACCCATTTCAGTGCAGTAGAGAAGAGACTCATATCTACGCAGTAGAGAGAGAGAGATGTGATGAGATGAGTGAGTCCAAATGAGGAAAAGTCCTCTTATATTTATACACAACGTTGGTGGGTGAATAGATGCGACTGTTGGGCTTCTGAGCCTACATTAGTTGTAGGTCGGCTTGATAATAATTCCATAATCAAAATAAATTCATATCTCCATGAATACTTATCGGAATCGGATGATCTTTATATAAATCCTACACCTCTCGACGAGAGGAATTTAATAAAAATATTATCAGCCATGAATAAGATGACCCACATGAAGTTTTTCCCTGGTTTCCAATTTTAACACTAAAGGCTCACTACATTTGAACTACTCAACCTTTGGAGCTACCTACTCCTTGTTCTATGTCCCTGCTATGCTTCTTGCCATAGCTCGAATAGGTTGGCCCTTTAACCTATATTGGTTTCTCTCTCTAACTCCAACGACATGTCCCTCGTTAGGGCTAGATCTCATGGGTTCGATCACTGTCCAAACAAGGTCAATTCATGCCCACAATTTGTGAACTTAGGGACCAAGGACTAGAGAACTTACAAACACTATATATTTTTCTCAAGAAAATTTGTTAGACAGATGACGAATCAATTCATCTAAGATAAACCAAGAATCTATCAATAGAATGACTTTATCCCCATCTAATGAGAAACAAATTTTAAAATTAGTCACGATATAGGAAAGCCTGTAACCAACACATTCACAAATCAATGAACACTGAACACCATGAACTGCACCCCAAAAACTTTATTATAATTCAAATAAACATTCACAGTGGAACTGTAGTGTTACATCAATCCTTCTGCAGCAATTTCTTACACAAACATCAAATGACTTTTGACACAAATGACTCTAATTTATAGATAAATCTTCCAGGTGGGAAAATAACGGCTAGTTGGCTTGATTTTTGTCAAAATAATCTTCGCCATTGATAAATCCTTGATGATATTTTAATCTTAGCCATTGAAAATATTTATTTTGAGGCATTTTCGAATTTCTCATTAAATCTCTTTTTTATTAGTTCAAAATTAATTATTTTGAGCTAATTTCCTCAAAATTTTGACTTTGACTTAACCACCAAAGTCCAAGAGTCCAATTTTTATTGAAATTTCCAATATTCCCTTGGTGGGGGACCTCCAAAAATTATTTCCATTCAGACCCACAATTTTTTTCCACTTGGAGAATTTAATTTCTCTAGACATTTAATTTTGACACTATTTAATTAAAACTACGGTTTATGATTTTAATTTAATTTTTCCAAAAAATTTAATTAATTGACACTAGAGAGGATTAAATATTTTTTCTACCCTCTAATATTTTAGCCATGGTGACTAAGTATGAGGGACCATGCACTAAATATTTTTTACATAAGATTTTTACAAATTCAACCCTCAAAGGGGGAATACCCGTTAGGGTTAGACCCTCAAATTACATATCCAATTTTGTGACACAATATGATCTAGTAGGCCAAGTGATTTGTAATAAAAGAATTTAGCCAATTAGCTTAAATTATTCCCAAATCACTTTTACATAAGACTCGACTAGAACACTAGGGCTCACCCAAGACTTTCACGACAAATTCTGCCCTAGCTTTGGGGTGAGGTTAGAGGGAAAAACTCTGCCGCCCATTTGTGTTTAAGAACACAGAGGAGTCAGTGAGACGAGAAACCTCCTAGAATGAAATTATTGCCAAAATAATAGGCTTACCTAGGTTTTTACATACATTCATGGTCTTACTAGCATCATTTACATCAAAAATTTGTAGAATGGGTTTACAATAACATAATGTTGATGGTTGATGATCTCGATCCTTTGAAGAAATTTATGGTACATCTGATTCCTCGAAACTTTGAAAAAATGAGTGCAACAGGGATCATGGAGGTGGACCTATTAGGAAACATGATTTAAAGGAACACTTATTATTTAAAGCCCTATAAAATATGATCACGCCATGTAAGGGTAGAAACACCCATATTGCCATTATCCTAGCGCACCTATTTGTTCCCCACATGGACCATCTTCCTATGTGTTAATTTATTATCCTAGAAAATTACAGATCTACTGAATAAATACACAACTACATTCTTAACACAATTAGCAGAAGCAAAAACTACACCAATATCAATCACAAATGAGACAAACATATTCTTCCCAATCAATAGTTCTTCATTAAATATAAAATTACTTGGGCTCCCATCCTCGGATAATGGCTGAATTAAAGAAGATACACTTACAACAAACCCTCGATCTGATCCAACATATTATGCCTTAGATATATCCTTGATCTCCTTAGCAAATATGGATCTCCTATGCTACACCCTTGTACCTTCCTTAGATCAACCACACTTAAGTATCACACTCCTCTCGAGAAAATCCCTCTCAATGGCTATTGCTATACTATATGGTGTGTCTTTATCCTCTCCTTAGCCTTGATTTTATAACTTTACATTGAGCTAAATCCCAAACCCTAATCTCCAAAGTGGTTGATGGCCAAGCTTAGATATTGCCTCGATTGAGATCAACGACTGATAATAAATAATAATCAAAGTAAATTACTTAATTGTTTCTAAGTTTCTTTAGCTCAATTAGCTAAAATAATTAATTATTTGCAATTCCTAACTTAGACTTAGGCTAAGTTGCAATAACAACTTTCTCACACATAAGCAAGTGCCCTAGGGAGACTTTGGGCAACTTCTGCATGCCCAAACACTTATACCTATGCAGAATTACCTACCCGAGCTACACACATCAACACTCCCTCTTAGAAATAGAGGTACTTCTTCCCCCTAGATCTAGCTTCGATCCTAGAATTGCATTGGTTACCATGGTTGCTTCCTCTAAACAAGAAGCATTCCCTTCCACCTTGTTCGAAAGTATCCTCGAATACCTCCACCCTTTAGACTTTTTCTAGAATCCTTATTCTCCTAAGCTTCCTGTAAGGTCATCTCATATGAAGAGACCACCGCATTAGACTTGGAGTGATTTATTGACCAGTACTCCCCACAGGAATCTAAAGGCTCACTACATTTGAACTATTCAACCTTTGGAGCTACCGACTCCTTGTTCTATGTCACCGCTATGCTTCTTGCCATAGCTCGAATAGGTTGGCCCTTTAACCTATATTGGTTTCTCTCTCTAACTCCAACGACATGTCCCTCATTAGGGCTAGATCTCATGGGTTTGATCATTGCCTATCCATTATGGAACACTACACAAAACCATTTCTTCTCTATCATAGAGACTAAGAGCAACTCCACTTGAGTTCCGGCATCCATAAGACATCGTTCACTTCTAGCCTACCTCCTAACTCAAGTCGGACTATCAATGTTCCAACACCTTTCACTACATGTTTGGCATTGGCACCAAAATCCACATGTAATTATAAGTCCCACTCAGTCATGTTGTCAAATAGTTCTCGTGCTCCTTGTCATATGTCATGTGACTCCACTGTCTAGTAGCCATGCACCAACTACCAAGGTGCTTGAGGAAAGGTAGGAAACAAGTGAGAACTTAGTTTCAGACTTCCTCAAAAAATCTTCTTGAGCTTTTCCCAAAACTCTTCTTCCCTTCTTACTTTGTAGACACTAGCGTCATATCTTATGATAGGTAAAGCACTTGACCTTATTCAAGTCCTTCATCTTCTTCAGTTGTGAGATTGATTCCTTACTCTTGCTACTTAAACCTCTTACTTTTCTCTTCTTGCCTAACTGGCAAGAGAAAGATTCTCATCGTCAGTTGGCCTCCTGATAGATATTCCTCATGAATCTCTTCTTGCAAGGAGTTTCTCTCTTGCTACAATGCCCACATCTTGGTGAAGCCATTTAGCGTTGTTGACCACTACGTGTCAACTACCCATAGCAGTACACCCCCTTTTACACAAAAGGGATAGTACTTGATTGACATGTCCGTGCCATTCCCCTGTCATCATCAGCCCGATCATGTTATGTTGTGAACCCAGTCTGCATGTGTAAATTGTGAATAATCTTAGCAGATTTGAGTCATGTATGTAAATTGCCTAGGCAAACCTAATTTTCTAATGATAAATCTATGTTCTGAAAGGTTTTTTGTTTCACCGATCCATGACTGGCAGAGTTTTCCTTCAGCCTAACCCCAAAGCCGGAATGAATTTTGTCATTACAATCTTAGGGAATCCTAGTGTGCTTCGAGTCTATGTAAAAGTAATTTGGAAATAATTCTAGCTATTTGGTTAGGTTATTACAAGTTGCTTGATCTGCTAGATTATGTTTGTGTCGCAGAACTGGGTGGTCTATGAAGGTCCATGTCAAATGGGTGTTCCCCCTTGAGATGTAAAATTGTAAAAATCATGATGTAAAGTGTCTTAAGGGTTAGAAAATGTTTTAATCCCCTCATAAGTCCTAAGTCCTAGGTCCTAGGTGATTTTTTCCAGAGGCTAAGTTCGAAGATCCAAAAATAAAAAATAAAAAATAAAAAGAACAATAAAAAAGTGAAAGATATAAATAACTAAAAATAAAATTAAAAATAATTAAAAAAGAAAAAATAAAATTTGAAAAATAAAAAAAATAATAAAATAATAAAAAAATAAAATCAAATTTTGAGAAATAAAACAAGATTTTAATTTTTCAATATATTAAAATGCATTTAAAATTTCGACGGATGAGATTAAAAGGAATTTTGATCCTCATCGATAGTCGAGACTAGTTTGACATGGATCACTCGAACTAACCGTTGGGAAATTTTCCTTTAAATAGAGTATCAGGGGCCATTTGAGATCATTCAATCTTAGAGTCTTGTGCTAAAGAAAGCTCTCTTGTAGTCATTTTTTGTGCAATAAAGAAAGACTTTGGGGTTGAAATCTTGTTGGTGTTACTCTTCTAAAAATGCTGTAAGATGATTTATTTTTCTGCATAATTTTCTTTTTAGCCATTGATAATAGCTTGATGAAGATTGATTTAGGCATAGGTATCTTATCTAATCTCTGGAGCTTGAATGATAGTTTAATTTCTGAAATATAATGGCAGGTATCTCCATTTGATCTAAGTTTCACTGTCTTTTCTCCCTCTATGTTAACGGTTGATTTTAAGTTGTGCAGGGAATCTTTTTTTAGATTACCGAACGTTCGGAGAAGTTCTCAGCTGAACCAGCCAACTCCCGGATTGCATTTTCTGAAAGAGCCCAACCACTTTTAATCCCAGGCATATCATTTAAATTTTTTTTTATGAATGCATGAAGGGTTTTCTGAAGTATCTCATATTAAATTTAAATTCTCAAAATATTCCTGTGGCATATTGACAAATCTGGCTATTTAGAGCCTCTGAGCCATAATTACTGTAATTATTTAGCTGCTTTTAGGGTTTTTAGTTTTGTTTCTTACACATTTTACTTATGGGTTTTATGTTTTTTCCATTGCACATTGCAGGTACATATTTTGAAAATTATTCAGGGTTTCCATTGGGCAATCTAGAGCAGGAAGGATTTAAAATTTTGATTAAGTTTCTGGATTACGGGTTTGTTACCTCCGGTTTAAGTTTCTCTGCTACCCAAGATCGATTTTTTTTTAGCCTGCTCCGTTAAAATGCAACTTCATTTCATTATGCTTTTCCATTACGCCCCCCGCTTTTCTGCTCCCTCAAAGATCTGGCTAGTTTCTACTTGTAGATCTCTTCAAATCTACACTGCCAGAATCAGTCTTTCTTACGCAACACTTCCAGCAACCATCGCTCAGGCATTTTTCCCCCATAACCGGCAGCGTGTTTCCCTAGCTCTTCCCCACGACTATCTTGCGCAGTCATTCCCCTATCCTTGCATTAAATCCGCCACATCTCCACCGTTGCTGCCTTTTCTCTGTGTTCACTTTGCACCAAACTGCCTCACGCATTTCCTTTTCCTCCACGCATTTCTTTTCTCCACCACAGCTCTGCTCCCTTACCTATAAAAAATCTACAATTCAAAACCTGCGTCCACTTCCTCACTACTTCTCCTTTCTGCATAGTGTTTTCTGTCCAAACACAACGATACCTGCACATTTGTGTATTCCCCATCGTACCCTTTGCTCATCATCCTGCTCTCATCCACGCATTTGCTGTCCGAAGCCAAATTCGCATACCGCTCCAAAACTGGCTCCATTTTTTCACAACGCTATTCAAACTCTCCTCCACACGCAATCCCTTTCTCCCTCCACGCAAACTTCTCCCAACATTTCTCCTCTCTACTCTTGCGTACCCATCATGCAGCTCCTGTTCGTTGCCCAAATCTGCTCAATCCCTTGCCCATTTTGCTGCTACCACCACCTGAAATCTTCCTCTCCCAATGCTGCGTCCTTCTCCACGCTACCACTTTTAGCTGCATCTTCACGTCTTCCTTCCATTCCATGCCAAAGACCTGCAACAAACTCTGCCATCAAACTCATTTTCCATTGCCAATCGAATGTTTCTCTCCACCATTGAATTTTCCTCTCATGTCCCTCAGCCACCTGCGTTCCCTTTTCCCAAACCCTCACACGTTGTCCACGATTCCTCACATCTGCAAACAAAAGCATAGAACCTGCTACTCCTTCGTTTTTTTCATTCCAACGTTAAAACCCTGCGCATTGCTATCCCTTTTGCCGTCGAACTCACCAGGCCTGCACACGTTGAAACACAAACAACAAAAACAGAAGAAAAAATTCGATTTTTTAGTAAGTCGTATCATTGGAGGATAGCGTATTACTGTTCCATAGGTTTAGCGTAGGTATTTTGGGTTATGATATATGCGTATGTCATTTTAGTTTTGGGCTAGATTAAATATTTTGCTTAATTTAGATTTAAATCTATAAAAAAACATTAAAAAATAAAATAAAATAAAATAATAATAATAATAATAAAATCATTTTTGATATATATCGATGCTATTAGGTGTTAGTTCTTTTTAGCTTAGCTTTTTTAGTTTTAAGTTTTGTTTAGTTTTAGATTTCTTTAAATTTAGATTTAATTTTTTAAAAAGTTTGATTTTAAAATAATATCAAAAAAATCATAAAAATTAAAAATTAAAAAAGGCATAAAGAAATTTGTTTTTTAGTTTTCTTTTATTTTGTTTTAGAATTAAATTTAGATTAGTTTAATATTTGATTTTTTTTAAAAGTTAGTTTCTAGTTTTAGTTTATTTTCTTTTTCATTTAGTTTAGTTTAGTGTTAATAAATTTAGGTTTCATTTACTTTAATCTTTGCTTAGTTTAGTTTTGTTTTATTTAAAAATACAAAAATTTAAAAAAAAAAATTGAAAAGCTTAACTAAAAATTGAAAATTCATTTTTTGGTGTCTTTTGTGGTATCTATGTTCCACTTTTCTATATTTAAATGCACCTAAATGTTTATTTGAAGTTAGCTATGTGAAAGTGGTAACTCGTCAGCATTTAAATTTTATGATCATTTAAAGCATTTGATTTTTCTTGAAGTTTAATTGCTGAAACATTGTTAAGACATTGCGCATCTATTGATTATCTCACATTTGGTAAAATTCATCTTTGCTTGGGTTATTTGATGATAAATGATTGTTTTACATGGTTTATATTTCTGCAACATTTAATAAATAATCATTTAATCATTAACTCCATAAGGCACTGGTACATTAACTTCTAAAATCAATCAGATGCTAAGTTGCCTTGTTGTGTCTCCCAACCCAACTAGTCCACAGTTGGTCTTCCTTTATCCCATAGATTCTACCCCCCTTAGCCTCGAGAGACAACTTAAATGGAGACATCGGGGATCAAGGTGACAACCCCCGATCTGAGCGTAGTTGTGCTGCCCAGACAATCTGTGTGACAACATTTTTTGGCGACGTTGCTGGGGACATTTTATTCTCGGCGTTTCAACGACATTTTCTCATCTTTTTTCTCATTTATCATCTTTTCATTTGAACCGGCGACGGCAACATTTTTTTGGCGCCGTTGCCGGGGATAGAGTTTTTCTATCCCTGGCATTTCAACAACATTCATTTTCTCATTTCTCATCATTCTTTCATCTTTCTCATCTCTCATTTGAGCTGGCAGAGTTAACATTTTTTTAGCATCTTTTGGATCTTTTCATTGCCTTATTTTTCGTTATATCAACAACTACTCTTTGGTTCATTTCTTGTTTGGGTGACGACTCCATTTCTTTTATTTTTCCCAGACAAGAAGCCTCCCTCATATCTGCTTGTTGGTTGCTTTTTGGATCCTAGAATTAGATTCATTGTTCAAGTGGTGACTTCACTTCTTTCATCTCTTGATTTTCTTGAGCAGAGATCTCTTTCTATCATCCATTTGGTCCCTTCGTTATTCATCATGGATTATTCATTTAAACCATGTCATTTTACTGATTTCTAAATTACCTTTGTTCTCAGGTGGTGGATCAATCGCTGTTAGAAGGCATTTATGGAGTTTTTATCGTATAACGTTCATGTATTGTAGACTTCCTCAATATGATCATGAAGATGTCAAAATGTGTTTATTTGTCCTTTCTTTAGAGGGTGATGCTTTGAATTGGTTTAATAATTGTCTTGAAGACTCTTTCACTTCTTTCCAAGACATTTTCAATGCTTTTAAAGATAGATATCGTGATCCAAATAGCTCGCTTTGTGCCCCTAAAATTGTGCAACGGAATGAAAGTAATCTTATAAAAGGTCCAGCTATCGATGAAAGATTTCAAGGCAATTCTTCATATCAGAATGTGCCATCCACCTGTACCATTGCAGATCAAATCCATGATAGTGGAAAAGTAGGGACAAATTGTAAAAACAGTGTTGACAATGAAAAGGAAGACCAGAAGAAAATTATACAAGAACTAATGTGGCTGGTAAAAAATATGGAGATCAATCAAACTAATTACGCCAATGATGTGAGAAATTTATGCACCCACCTGGAAAAACATACTATGGAAATGGAGATCATGAAAATTAAACACTCTGATTACATAACCGACATGCAAAATCAACATGTTAAGGAAATAGAAGCCATGAAAACTAATCATGACGCAGAAATTAGTTTTATGCAAAGCAAGTTATCAGGCTTAGAGGAAAATATGAAGACCATGCAAGAAAATCATAAGAAAGACAGAAACTCTATGCAACATTGCTTGATGACCATAAAGGAAAAGGACGATAAAGTAATAAAAGATATGGAAGCTAATCAAATATGTCTTCAGAATAAGTTATTGACCATGGAAGAAGACCATGCCAGGGAAATCACTGCTATGAAGGTTGAACACTCTAGTCAAATAGATGCCATTAAAATACAGGTTCAGAAATTTCAACAATGGTCAGAGAATGAAAGAAACTAGGGAACGTCAATAGATCAAGAGCCTCCTTATCTGTTGCAACAAGCTCCATCTTATTATGAGGTTGTTTGTTCCATTGAAAAGTGGATAATTGAAAGTGACCTGGATAAAAGGAAATTAATAATCAGGTTGATGATCACACGGTTAATCCACCAGCCATAGAAAATCAAGTTATAACTCATGACACCTATGAGACTGATCCATCATTCTTGACAGGGCAGATGCAGAATGAAGAAAGACATGTCACACATATCTTACATACTTCATCTAAGAGTTTTGAAGCAAAATGTTCCACATCATTAGTCATACAACCTGCCACGAAGAAAAAGCGCAAGAAAAAGAAAATGTGAAAAAGATTTGATGCATCAGACGACCACGAGCAGCTTGATTTTCGGATAGGAAAAAGCCCTACTGTATGTAGAATTGGACATGGCACATCTGACAAGCAGCCGACAGATTTGCCTGAAAGCAGGCAAATGCTCAGTATACACTATATTGAACACATTTTAGGCCATGGGCCATCCTCTGTATTTCTAACCCTACCCTTTGTTTTTTCAGCGTTTTCATTTCTATTTTAGGATTAGATTTACTTTTCATGTTACTAGATAGTTAATAAATGAAGAGCTTATATATTTCTTGTGCTCAATGTTATATGATGATTTTTGGATGGACGATACTTATGTTTTATTGTGTGTTACATGGATGTAGATTCTGGATTCTCACATTCCTACAGTGGAGCAACGCGTCCCCAAGTAGAGCCAGATGTTGACCACTACGTGTCAACTACCCATAGCAGGACACCCCCTTTTTCGCAAAAGGGATAGCACTTGATCAACGTGTCCGTGCCATTCGACTATCATCATCAGCCCGATCATGTTATGTTGCAAATCCAGTCTGCATATGTAAATTGTAAATAATCTTAGTAGATCTGAGTCATGTATGTAAATTGCCTAGGCAAACCTAATTTTCTAGTGATAATCTACGTTCTTGAAGGTTTTTTTGTCTCACCGATCCATGATCGGCAGAGTTTTCCTTCAGCCTAACCCCAAAGCTGGAATGAATTTTGTAATTAGAATCTTAGGGGAATCCTAGTGTGCTTCGAGTCTATGTAAAAGTAATTTGGAAATAATTCTAACTATTTGGTTAGGTTATTACAAGTTGCTTGATCTGCTAGATGATGTTTGTGTTGCAGAACTGGGTGGTCCATGAGAGTCTATGTCAAATGGGTTTTCCCCCTTGAGATGTAAAATTGTAAAAGTCATGATGTAAAGTGTCTTGAGGGTTAGAAAACATTTTAATCCCCTCATAAGCCCTAAGTCCTAGGTCCTAGGTGATTTTTTCCAAAGGCTAAGTTCAAGGATCCAAAAATAAATAAATAAATAAAAGATATAAATAATAATAAAAAAAAATTAAAATAACTAAAAAATAAAAATTAAAAAATTAAAAAAAGATAAATAAAATTTGAAAAATAAAATAATAAAATAATAATAAGTCAAAATTTTGAGGAAATAAATGCAAGATTTTAATTTTTTAATATATTAAAATGCATTTGAAATTTCGACGGATGAGATTGAAAGGGATTTTGATCCTCATCAACAATGGAGATTAGTTTGACATGGATCACTCAAATTAGCCGTTGGGAAATTTTCCTTTAAATAGGGTATCAGGGGTCATTTGAGATCATTTGATCTTAGAGACTTGTGCTAAAGAAAGTTCTCTTGTAGTCATCTTTTGTGCAATAAAGAAAGACATTGGGGTTGAAATCTTGCTGGTGTTACTCTTCTGGAAACGCTGTAAGATGTTTTATTTTTCTGCATAATTTTATTTTCAGCCATTGATAATAGCTTGATGAAGATTGATTTAGGCACAGGTATCTTGTCTAATCTCTGGGGTTTGAATGATAGTGTAATTTATGAAATATAATTGCAGGTACCTCCATTTGATCTGAGTTTCACTGTTGTTTTCTCCCTCTATGTTAACAGTTGATTTTAAGCTGTGCAGGAAATCTTTTTTTAGATTGCCAGGAGTTTGGGGAAGTTCTCGACTAAACCAGCCAACTCCCAGATTGCGTTTTCTGAAAGAACCCAGCCAATTTTAATCCTGGGCTTATCATTTAATTTTTTTTTGTGAATGCATAAAGGGTTTTCTGAAGCATCTCACATTAAATATAAATTTTGAAAATATTCCTGTGGCATATTGACAAATCTCGCTATTTAGAGTCTCTGAGCTGTAATTACTGTAATTATTTAGCTGGTTTTAGGGTTTTTAGTTTTGTTTCTTGCACCTTTTACTTCTAGGTTTTCTATTTTTGCCATTGCAGGTTGCAGGTACAGATTTTGAAAATTATTCAGGGTTCCATTAGGCAATCTGGAGTAGGAAGGATTTAAAATTTTGATTAAGTTTCTGGATTACAGGTCTGTTACCTCTGTTTAAGTTTCTTTGCTGCCCAAGATCGAATTTTTTTTTAGCCTGCTCCGTCAAAACGCAGCTTCTTTTCACTACGCTTTTCCATTACGCCCCCCGCTTTTCTGCTCCCTCGAAGATCTGACTAGTTTCTACCTGCAAATCCCCTCAAATCTACGCTGCTAGAATCAGTCTTCCTTACGCAGCTCTTCCAACAGCCATCGCTTAGGCATTTTTCTCCCATAACCAACTGCGTGTTGCCCTAGCTCTTCCCCACGCCTATCTTGCGCAGTCATTCCCCTATCCTTGCATTAAATCCGGAGCATCTCCACCGTCACTGCCTTTTCTCTGCGTTCCCTTTGCACCAAACTGCCTCATGCATTTCCTTTTCCTCCATGCATTTCTTTTCTCCACCACAGCTCTAATCCCTTACCTGCAAAAAATCCACAATTCAAAATCTGCGTCCACTTCCTCACTACTTCTCCACTCTGCGCAGCGTTTTTTGTCCAAACGCGGCCATACTTGCACATTTGTGTATTCCCCATTGTACCCTTTGCTCGTCATCCTGCTCTCATCCATGCATTTGTTGTCCAAAGCCAAATTCGCATACCGCTCCAAAACTGGCTCCATTTTTTCACAACACTCTTCAAACTCTCCTCCACACGCAGTCCCTTTATCCCTCCACGCAAACTTTTCCCAACATTTCTCCTCTCTACCCTAGCGTACCCATCACGCAGCTCCCGTTCGCTGCCCAAATCTGCTCGATCCCTTCCCCATTTCGTTGCTACCACCACCTGAAATATTCCTCTCCCAACACTGTGTCCTTCTCCACGCTGCCACTTTCAACTGCATCTTCACGTCTTCCTTCCATTCCACGCCAAAGCCCTGCAACAAACCTGCCATCGAACTCATTTTCCATTGCCAATCGAATGTTCCTCTCCGCCATCGAATTTTCCTCTCATGTCCCTCAACTACCTGCGTTCCCTTCTCCCAAACCCTCACACGCTGTCCACAATTCCTCGCATATGCAAACAAAAGCATAGAACCCGCTACTCCTGCGTTTCTGTCATTCCAGCGTTAAAACCCTGCGTGCTGCTATCCCTTTTGTCGTCGAACTCACCAGGCCTGCACACGTTGAAACACAAACAACAAAAACAAAAGAAAAAATTTGATCTTTTGGTAAGTCGTATCATTGGAGGATAGTGTATTAGCATTCCATAGGTTTAGCGTAGGTATTTTGGGTTATGATATATGCATATGTCATTTTAGTTTTAGGCTAGATTAAATATTTTGTTTAATTTAGATTTAAATCTATAAATAAACATAAAAAATAAAAATAATAAAAAGAAATTCGATTTGTGTGTATATTCGATGCCATTAGGTGTTAGTTCTTTTTAGCTTAGCATTTTAGTTTTAGATTTCTTTAAATTTAGATTTAGTTTTTAAAGTTTGATTTTAAAATAATATCAAAAAATCATAAAAATTAAAATTAAAAGAAAAAAGGCATAAAGAATTTTTTTTTTCTTTAGTTTTCCTTTATTTAGTTTTAGAATTAAATTTTAGATTTAGATTAGTTTAATATTTGATTTTTTTTAAAAGTTAGTTTCTAGTTTTAGTTTATTTTCTTTTCATTTAGTTTAGTTTAGTGTTAATAATTTTAGGTTTCATTTACTTTATTCTTTGCTTAGTTTAATTTTGTTTCATTTAAAAATAAAAAAATACATAAAAATTAAAAAATTTTGAAAAGCTTAACTAAAAATTGAAAATTCATTTTTTGGTGTCTTTTGTGGTATCTATGTTCCACTTTTCTATAGTTAAATACACCTAAATGTTTATTTGAAGTTAGCTATGTGAAAGTGGTCACTGGTAACTGGTCAGAATTTAAATTTTATGATCATTTAAAGCATTTGATTTTTCTTGAAGTTTAACTGCTGGAGCATTGTTAAGGCATCGCACATTTATTGATTATCTCGCATTTGGTAAAAGTCATATTTGATGATAAATGATTGTTTTACATGGTTTATATTTCTGCAACATTTAATAAATAATCATTCAATCATTAACTCCATAAGGCACTGGTACGTTAACTTCTAAAATCAATCAAATGCTAGGTTGCCTTGTTGTGTCTCCCAACCCAACTGGTCCACAATTGGTCTTTCTTTATCCCATAGGGTCTACCCCCTTTAGCCTCGAGAGACGGCTTAAACGAAGAGATCGCGGATCAAGGTGACAACCCTCGGTCTAAGCATTGTTGTGCTACCCAAACAATCTGTGTGACAACAAGGGCCATCCATACCATCTCTCCATTTGGCACTTTCTCCCCAAATGTGGCCAACTCATCACAAACTTCTGTGATCTTAGTGAGATAAATAGTCACTATCAAATTTGGTCATCTTGCTTTACTCTCAGCATCATCTTCCTATTGGCATTATCACTCTGATATAACTTCATCAAAGCTTCCTACTGTTGCACATAATGTTGTCATGGATGGCAAATAAGATGGCATTAATGTCAAAGGGATGTATGGAACAGCAGCAACAGAACCATCCTTGATGATCAAAGAAGCAACAAGACTCTTCCTGAAGCAGTATGACAACTTGATCTTTTGCAAGGTCTCATTACATAAAGATATGGGTGCTTGAAGTTGATCAAGTTTTTGATGAAGTTATGATGATCAACAGATCCTACAAATAGCATTGGTGCATAGAGCTCATCGATACATTTCCAATGGTATATTTTTCTCAAAATAACTCATTTCAGATGAGAAGTTATGGCCAGTTGAAGATCAACATTAGATTGGGTTAATTTGCAATAGGCCCAAACCCAAATTATTAAAGGGCTAAATAGTGAGCAAGTTCCAGGAAAATCCATCATCGATAGATCAAATCAATGATCATGACTACACAAAGATGTGCATTATTTAACATTGTTAAAAGGTGCACAAGTTTCAAGAAGATCAGCCTCCAATCAAGTCAATGGTGTATGGATTGAAAGTTGCAAGACAGTGAACATACACAGAAGAGCCAATGGAAATAAGACCCATGGCTAGCATGCATTGGAGGACAACTAGTCCAAACAATTGTCGACACTTGGCACAATTTAATTGGATGATGTGGATGACATGCAACCCTTTGCCCATTTAGTAATGACAAAGCAACTTCAACACGTGGCGAAAGGTTACTGGGTATGACACAACAAACGGGACACGTCACCAGCTGACATGGAGCCACTAGGGGCTACCACGTGGCAAGTAGAAATGGCATTTTTAGTTCTCCAATAGGCACAAATTTGGATGACACGTGGCCCACTCAAGATGTTCCACATGGTTCGATGACATTATGATGATGTCACTAGGCAAGCGACAAAGGACCCTTGGGTCTAGGTCACATGGTCATGGTCGCATGATAAAATGGGTTCTTGGATCTTGCCCCTGGGCATATGAATGGTCACATTGATTCTGGATATGTCAACTCCAGATTTAGAGCATTGGTCATATGGTCGACTCTCATGCCATGGTACCACTATTGTGCATATATATACCATATGTCAATGACCCAAATGCATTCATTAAAGCTCAACAAGGGTTCTATGATATATAACAACTTGCGAAGTTCCGATACAATGATCAAATGTTCTGGTTCGAAAACAACATGATATATCATATGATTGACCTGGTTCGAAGTCATTGTGACATGGTTCAAATTGTTTTTGGTTGTTTTTTCACTGCAGAGTTCTGGCTTGGTTTGTTTCATTCTAATTTGTTACAGAGATCCGATTATTTCAATCTGTTGGATGGGTTCAAAGATATTATAATTTGGTTGTGTGTGGTCTAACTCCCATTCCTCATTACTGAGTGCAATATTGTTCTTTGTGCGGAGAGTATTTTTCATTAGAAGCACTGACAATACTGAAAGGGCTTCAAAGCCATCATTAGCAATACTATTTGCAATTATGCAACCAAAGTATGCATAGTTCTAATGTGCCACAAGGAGGAACGAGTCGACACTTGTATATGATTGATATTCTAACTAGTACTACGTAAGCTGAGACAAGGGGTCGAATCCCCTGTCGTTGTGTTTTGAAATCGCCCGATGACAAAATCGTTTTAGAGGAGTGATATGGCAAGCATCACCGCACAGAGAAATTGGTAGTGGACTATGGATGACAAGCCGAGGTCAGTGGTTCGAGTCTCAGCGAACTGCTATCAAGTTTTTTTTTATTGTAATTGGTTTCAATTTGTCGCATGGTTTAGACTTTCTAGTGGCTGACAGAATCCGAGAAGTAACTTGGAGGGTGCCCAGAAATGCATAGTTTGTAGAATATTTAACAATTTATATAGTTATATATGGTTTTTTTTTTGGGGGGGAGCATTATTTATCCAAAGTAAGATATGGAAGAAGTTGGAGAATCACAATTCATAGGTCACTGTAATCAGAGAGGTTTGAGATAGTTTTGACTCATATTTGATGACCATAAGCTCTTGTGTGTGCTTGTAAGGCCTATGAGCATGTTGTAGGTGTTTTGTATACATGAAGATAACAGGTCCCGAGGAAGGTTTTGAATGACCAGACTGAAATTCTTGTTGAAGCAAAATATAGGCAACAATATGACAGCCAATAGGAATGATTGATATGGTATTTTTGGTACATTTTTTTTATCGTAGTACAGCGGTTGCACGTTATATGGAAATATAGTGGTTGTTGGTTATGTAGGAAAGATAGTGAGTTGTACAATGACAATGTTCATGACAGTGGTAGTATGTGTAGGATTTGATCGCAGTTTGTGGTTGTCTCTTTGTATGCAAATTTAGTAATATATGATGATAGTGGATCCAATCGCAGTTCATAGGTGAATGTAATCATAGAGGTTTGACATAGTTTTGACTCATATTTGATGACCATAAGCTCTTGTGTGTGCTTGGAAGGTCTATGAGCATGTTGCAGGTGTTTTGGATACATGAAGATAACAGGTTCCGAGGAAGGTTTTGAATGACAAGATTCAAATTCTGGTTGAAGCAAAATATAGGCAGTAGTATGACAACAAATAGGAGTGATTGATATGGTATTTTTGGTACAGGTTTTTTATCGTAGTGCAGTTGTTGCAAGTTATATGGCAATATAGTGGTTGTTGGTTGTGTAGCAACGACAGTGAGTTGTACAATGACAATGTTCATGACAGTTGTAGTATGTGAAGGATTTGATTGCAGTTTGTGGTTGTCTCTTTGTATACAGATTTAGTAATATATGATGATAGTGGATTCATTTTGAAAATGAGATGAAATAGAGTTCCACAAGGAAGTTGAAGGAGGAGGTCGGAGCCTTAATTAGGTTGGATCCTAGAGGAGGTTGGAGCCTATGTTGGACATTGGATAAACCAATGCTCCCTGTGTGTTTTGAGACATGGACCAACTGCCTCTCATGGATCCTTGTCTTTGGCGATGTGATCATTGACTAACACCTGCAGGTTTTGGTTTAACGACAATCGTTATTGCCAACAACCTACTCATTCTCGAGGTTGGAGCCTCAATTAGGTTGTAGCCTACAGTGAGAAGTTACTTGCATCTTCGAGGATGGAGCATCAATAAGGTTGTTGCCTACTGCAAGTGGCAGCTTGCATATTTTGGGGGTAGTTTCCTCCCGCAAGTTGTGGCTTGAAAATCGATGTAAAGAAATTGAAGAATTGAGCAGAAGAAGAGTTGGTGGTTTTCACCCATTTCGGTTTGCAACTAAAGATTTATATCTCCTTGTGATGAGATGATTTCTTGTGTTGTTTCTAGTTATGCTACTTGTGTGATGACGCATTGTGACAACTGATGAGATAATGTTTATGATCACTGCTAAATGAATATATGATTAATTAAGATTGTGAAATTGTAATATAATCTTCACACTAATTCCTCCCCCCTCTCAGTGTGACATTTGGGCCAATAAGTGGTATCAGAGTAGGTGCCTTCAAGAACAACCAAATACTGGAAGGTCGAATATCAAGAAGAAATGGCCACTACCAGAGCAATGGGGAAGCCCCCCATGTTTGATGGAACCGATTATGCATTCTGGAAGATAAGGATGGAGACATATCTCATCTCTTTAGGAGCATATGTTTGGGAAATTGTGAATACCGAATATAAATTCCCTAATGTTATTCCAATAGATGCAGCAAAGAAGGCAATTTACACATATAATGCACAACTTAAGCATGTTGTCTTAACTAGCTTGCTAGAATTAGAATTTGTCAAAATAATGTAGTGCAAGTCAATGCATGAGGTATGTAATAAGCTTCAAACTTATTATGAAGGAGATATGAAAGTTAAAAAATTTAGGCTACAAGTTGTGAGAGGAAAATTAGATGGAAGAAAATGAGGATATCACTTCATATTTTCTTCTAGTAGACAATATTGTCAACTCCATTATAGGTCTTGGTGAAGAAGTCAAAGATAGTTCTATTGTTCAAAAGTATTGAGATCATTTACATCAAGATTCAATCCTAAAGTCTCAACCCTTGAGGAACTAAAAGAAGTTGACAAGATGACAACAGATCAACTCCATGCAACTCTTTCTGAATATGAGTTGAGAATTAAGGAAGACAATTCAGGAGTCAAGGAAGTAGCGTTCAATGCAGCAAAAGAAGAGAAAAAAACAAAAGGATCAAGAAGACTAATTATGATGAAGATGAATCCAAGTTTGTTTGAAAGCTTAAGAAAGGAACCAACAAGTTTAAAGGTAAGCTTCCTTTCAAATGTTTTGAATGTGGAAGAATTGGTCATTATGCATCTAAATGTCGTTACGCTAAGATGAATGAAAGTGATAATGAATCAAGATTCAAACCTAAGTATCAAAAGAAGAAGCAAATAGGAAAGAAAAATAACTTTTATTCAAGGAACAAAGTGACAATGAAAGCAATGCAAGCACAACCGATGAAGAAATCAATGAAACACTATTCATAGCTAAGGTTGAAGAACCCGAAGCAAAAGTAGATCTTGAAGCGGAACTTAGAAGTGCATTGAAGGAAGTCAAAATTCTCAAGAAAAGAGAAAGTCAATTGATTTTGCAGCTTCAAGACAAGAAGTCAAATGAAGACACTATTGTGGCTCTCAAAGTCAAATTGGAAGAAGCAAAAAGAATATAGGGATATCTATCTGAACGAAAAAGTGAGAGAGAAAACATGTGAAAGGTGTTGAAAATGTAGCGAGTAAAGGTCTTTTGGTTATGCCTTGGCCAGTGAAGACCTCGATTTGTCTTTCTCTCAGTATGAGTGCAAGCTCATGAGTTAGACTTCAGGTAAGATGAGTTAATTTCTAGTTTACTAGAATAATAATCAAGATGGCATGCGTAGATTTAGAGCTTCTGTTAAGTGGAGTCTTCATCAATATGACTATAGAACAAGGTGGCAGTTACAAGTTCAGTTAGAACGAGTTAGTCTTCAGTCTTGACTGAAGGGAGAATGAGTTAATACTCCAAGTGTTGATTGGAGAGAGAATCAATTGGACTCTCAATTAACTCGTCAATTAGAACTCGAGTTTTTAAATTTGAGCTAGGCCCCTTGCATGCTCGAATTGGGTCTATAAAGAGGAGGACAAAGACACATGAAATCATAAGTTTTGTAAACAAGGTTTATGAGACAAGATAGTTCATGTGTTTGTGAGATTATCTTTGATTATGGAGAGCACAAAAGTGAGCATCAATTGTGCACAAGGATTTAGGAGATTGTGTGCAGAGTTGAGAGCTTGTATCCTAAGAAATAGGAGATCAAAAGTGAGCAAGGAAATAGGGGCTCCATTGCACAAGGAAGGAGGAGTAGTATCAACCAAGAGGCAGGGAAAGTCAAGGAGGAAACAATGGAATAGTTCTGTGCTAGAGGGCTTAGATCAAGTAGTGGTCAAGGCAAGTCGAGATCAATTATATCGGCTGAGATTTGTGAGAATAAGCATAGTTCTTTCTCAGAGACATTTTTCCTTGTAATATATCCAATTTCTCAAGAACAACCAATAAAATACCACAACAAACATAGCAGGTTTTCCCTTTTGGGTTTCCTGGGTAAATAAGTGAGTCAATTTGTGTGATTGTGTTTTTATCTCTAGTGTTTATTCCGCTGCTTATGAATTATTATGAAAATTTGTGTCAGTGTTAACATAAATTTGGTTTCCGTATTTAGTTGTCTCATTTTCAGTTATTCATCTAAGCAGTTGCAGAGTTTCATGGAAATTTAACATGGTATCAAAGCAAAGATCAACATAAAGACCAACACCAAAATGATCAATCAATGAAGAGCACAAATTAGGAAGAAGGCTTGCACTAGACTTTGAAGAATAGTTTTTTGGATAACAGTATGTCATTCCTAGGACTAAGGACGAATCATAGTTTATAGGGAGCCTTGAACTTCTCCTCATGGAAGGAGCGGATCTCAGTGGTGTTGAAAGATAATGGAGTGCTAGAATTTATGGAAAATCAAATAAATCCACCTCAAGATGCCCAACAGTTGATCCAACATAACAAGAATGACAACAAGGTGAGAGGAATCATTCTTGAGGGGGTAAGAGATCATATTATCCCTCATCTCCATGGGAAGAAAACAACATATGAGATGTGGAAAGCCATCTTAGATTTGTATCATGGTTCCAGTGATGCCAGAAGGGTTGCTCTGAAGTAGAAGCTAAGAAATATCTTGATAAGAAAAGGAGATCCCATCATCACGTATCTTTCCAAGTTCACTTAGGTTCAGGATGAGCTAGGTGGAGTGGCGTGATTGTAGCAGACAATGACCTTGTGAGTCTTGAGATTCTGGGACTTCATAAGTCTTGGGAGAATTTCCAGGATGCAGTAAGTGGCAAAGAGAATATTCCCGGTAGGAAAAGGCTATGGAATGACTGTGTTCAAGGAGAAATCTAGAGAGGGATGAGAGTTGAGAGATCAAATCCAACAGAGGACGAGGAGAACTTTGCCCTGGAAGGAAAAGGTAGTAAAGCCAAGGGTAAGAAGGGCCAAGGAGAGGTCGAGTCTAGTCAAAAGTGTAAGAAGAAGATGAAGGATCTGAGTAAGATCAAGTACTTCCATTTCCATGGGTTCAGACACTATGCCACTAAGTGTCCTAATCAGAAGAAGTAATCTAGTAAGGATCATGTGGATCAACTGAAGTAGATGTGTTTTCTTCTCAGTTTGAGAAAGATTTCTCATTAATAGATTGCATGGCAAGCATAGCAGACAACAGTGTGTGTTATATTGATTCAGGAGAATCCTTCCACAAGGACAAGAACAAGGAGTATTTCAGCCACCTGAAGAATAAGGACATACAGTTTCAAATTGAGCTAGGAGATGATGGAAAGTACGCAACTAAGGGAGTTGGTACTATCAGTTTTGAGAGTGATTTAGGTAACTCGCTCCATTTCAGAGTTGTCCTCTATGTTCCAAGCCTGAAGAACAACCTTGTTTCAATAGCTACCCTTGAGAATAAGGGTTATGATGTCATCTTCAGCAGAGGTAAGGGTTACCTCAAGCACTTAGCTTCTAGAAGTAAGAAGCAGAGAGGTGTGAGGATGAAGAATCTACACCTGCTACAGGTTGAGATATGCGCAACCTTGAGCAGTAAGGCAAGAAGTGCACAGAGTAGAGACATGAGGGTTGAGGAGAGAAGAGCTATGAGCGAGTCCTTAGAGCAAGAGCAAGTTAGAGCTCCCAAAAAGGAGCCTCATCCAATATCAAGTTTGAGTCTCAGCTAGTTAGGAAGTGGGCCGACCGACAGGATGACGAGGAAAAGAGACCAGGACGAGTGGAGGAAGCTACTCAGTCAACAACTCCTAACACAGGGAGGAGGAGAGCCAAGTGGGCCGATCAGGAGGCCCAAGGGCGAGTTAATACTCCTAGCTTTATGTTTAGGCGAATTAAGCAGCCACAAATGTACACCGGGTATATGGAACTGATGAGTGAGTTAATAGACTCAAAGCCAGAGGGAAAATCAGTAGTAGGCTAAAATGGGGTGTACGAGGTGGAGCACAGGAGCATGGTTGGAAGGAATAGTTCTTAAAACCAGATTCCACAACAAGAAGCAACAAAGTCTTCTATTTCAAAGGGAGAAGCTACAACAGGGATAATGTAGTGGTATTGGAGACTGATCCAGGTGGAGGATGTTCTTCCAGAATTACTTTCCTCGCTAAGAGGGAGTGTTGAAAATGTAGGGTAAAGGTCTTTTGGCTTGTGCCTTAGCCAGTGAAGACCTCAATTTGTCTTTCTCTCAGTATGAGGGCAAGCCCATGAGTTAGACTTTAGTTAGGACGAGTTTATATCTAGTTTACTAGAATCATCATCAAGTGTGAAAATTTCTGAATCTAGACACAGAAATCCTACTGCAGTTATTAGTTGAGCATCTCCTACTTGTTATTTCATTCAACAAGTTATTTAATTTATAAACAGTGATGAAAAACACTATTGCAAACTACACTGACATACAGATCATAAACTAAAACAATAGATGAGACAAACACACAAGGGACACCATTATTTTTCGATAAAGCATCCCTGGAAAAACCCAATGCGGGAAAACCGGTGCAACAGATAGAGGGTTTGTATTACTAAGCGAGCAGAATCTAAGTACAACAGGTTGCCTCTCACACCGGCTAACCTCACAGAGAAATAACAACAACAAAAACTACATACGAGGGTTTACCTCATTCTCCAAGTCACAACTGATCCACTAAGTGGCCTGACTACGACAAACACTGCGAAATCCCGGCGCAATTACTGCTTGGGCTAGCGTCTTGCTTCTAGGACACTGAGTCACCCCTTCTGTTGGATCAATTTGCCAGAGGAAGACTGTTGTTCAGCCCACCCGGCTCAAAACCTCGCTTCTCCGGCAAAATCTCAGACGTCTGACGAATACTCTGCACTACCACTGTAAGAGACCCTCCTGGCCTGCGTCAACACTGCATGAGCCCCTTCCTCGGTTGTGTAGGCCTCTACGCTGCCTCTCTGATGCTACTGCTACCTCTATGCCACGTACTCTTTGGCTCGGAACTCCTTTCCAATCCAAATCTTTGCTTCTTCCCCTCTCACTACAACTCAAATCACTAGTTCGATTTTCTCAGCAAACCACGCCCCAAAAAATTCGAACTGATTTGATCACCTGGTGTATCTCCAATTGACCCTCAAGCCTCCTCTTATACTTTTCCTGTTGATGAATAAACGGTCGAGATTAAGTCTCTAATCAATGGCTAAGATTAAAACAAACTTGATACTCGTCCCTCAGAAGCTTCTCACCCATATTTTTATTAATACCCATTAATATTTTTATTTTCCTAAGTTTAGACTTAGGAACCCCATTAAAACTATTAATTATTTTAATAACTCACAATCTGAGTGAAATTTCTCCAAACGATTTATGGGTCTTGGAGATCTTATGTATTTTAGCCCCTCCACAAAATTTCGGAACTAGAGCACATTTGATGCTACCCAAAATCAACACTCCCTCTTAGCGAGGAATGTGCTCTAGCAATACTTCCCAACAAAAGTATCACACTGATCCACGACATAAGTCCTTTGTGTTGTTGATGCTTGGCCTATTGCCCTTCATCCATTACACTGTTGCATCCTGTACCGCTACCCATGACACTGCCACTGCCACTGTTGCATCTGTACTACAACTCCCTCTCAATATGTTGCATCATGCTGCCCATAGCACTGCCATTGCTAACTGTTGCACTGCAACTCAAATGCTAAGAAGTAAGCAACTAATAAGTCACCCAAAAAGCTGACATGTTGGTCAGTCTGGATGCCTCAAGATGCTTAAGCTACCTTTGCTACTAATCTGTGTTGACCCTCTATTGCTACTGTGTTGCTACAATCTGCTTTGTGCCTCCTGCACTATTGCAACCTCCATTGCGCTGCTTGAGACTCTAGCACTCTGGCTCTGCCACTGTTGCTCCATCATCCCTTGCACCAACTGACTCCTGTCATTAATGGGTTCTGTAGCCATATGTGATCCAAGAGTTTGGGCACCTCAAGGATCTTGCCCTCATGTAGTCCTCCTGACTACAACTTTGTGTCGCCCCACCTCTTCCCCAGAGGTGCATGAGCACTCATGGCACAATCTTCATCATCGTCCTCCTTGTCAGCTTTCACTGGAGCAACCTTTGGGTCAGACTTCTCTTCCTTGCCCTTCTTCTGAGGGCACTAAGTGGCGAAATGTCCCATTTCCCCACATCTGAAGCATCTGTCTTTGGTTATGTCTTTCTTTTTCCTCTTCTGCTACCCTAGTTGTCCCGCTGATGCGAGAACTACATCCTCCTCTTCCTCCTTCTTGACTCAGACTCCTTTATCGCTACTTCCTGCCTTGGTTAACTGCCTGATCTCTTCTTGTCGAAGAGCTGCCACATCTCCTCCCAACTAGGGAGAGAAGCCCTGCCCAAGATGCTTTGGACAAAGGTCTCCCAGTCTTCAGTGATTGCATTCAGGGTAGTCCTGACCATGAACTCACGATCTGGTGTAGACCCCATGGAAGTCAGTTGGTCTCAAATCCCTTGCAACATGATTAATGAGATGGAAATAAAAGAATGATAAAACCTGACTACTTAGTATGAAAGCTAACTTGCTAATACATTGACTAAAGATAGCAAATATGTTATATGAATTTAATTATCAATCTCATAAATAGTAACATGATAGAAATACAAGGAACTATTATTTCAATATAATATATTTTGAGTATATTGATGCATATGTTATAATGTGTGGACAAGTGTTTATATTACAGATAGTATTGTTACAAACTAACCCACATGATGAACAAACTCCAAGAATAATGGAGACTCAATGAGGTTCCATGATAGGGTGTTGATTGTGGTCCTACTATTGATCTAGATTGTCATTGATGTCAATATGGAAATATTCTAGATACTAAATGATGATATGAAGCCAAGGAGAAGCAAAGAAGATCCATGAAGAAATAAGAGCAAGAAGCCAAGGAGCAAAGCCATCAGGGAAGCCATTGGAAAGACAATGGAAGCCATTGGAAGTCAAGAACAGGAGGAGTCAAAGAAGAGCTATCAAAGGAGGTCATTAAAAGCCATGAGAAGCAAATAGGAACACATCGGCAAAAGTGCATAAACAATGTTAATGGAGTTAACAATAATATCGCATGAAATACCAGAAAAATATTAGAGGAGTTAACATATTGGAGC
>APFE030964720.1:0-11436 GCA_000404065.3 Pinus taeda | reverse complement strand
TACATGGTAAGGGATGGATTTGTAAATTGATAGAAATGAAGCTTTGAAACTTAAATTTCTTGGAATGTCGAGGTGACTTTTAGTTTCTTCTCTCAATATATTTAGACAAGTCTCCTCTTTATTGATAATCTAAAGCATTATTGTCATTAAGCTAAGAGGCTAGTTTAGTAGTGAGGCTTAGTCTAAAGCCTGTATGAGGGGGATTTGTAAGTTCGTTTCTTGGTCGGTCCCCTTTAAAAATAAAATTTAAAATTTAAAATTATGTTTTAAAGAGAAAAATAATGTAGCCTCTCATAAAAATAAATCAATAGAAGTAAAAAAATATATGAGTAACACTTTTAAATCTTTTACTTTTCAAAAATATTTCAACAAGAGATTTAAATAAACTATTTGAAGATCTATCTCAAGTAATTTATGTGGATATGAACTTCATATATATTTATATAGAGATATAAATTTCCTAAAATAAAACATTCTAATGTTGTATATAAAAAAATATTCAATGTGGGTTACCAATAAAATATTTTAACAAGAATTAATATGGGCATATACTGAAAAATATATTTAATAATAAAAACTACTTTAATTTGCTTGAAAAAATGTCTAGATATACATCTGATGTATATATAAAAAAATTTATTTGTTCCTATATGTATACTCTGTTGATCATTCAAAAATACAATTTAAACACTAAGCAAACACATTGTATTTTACACTATAAAAAAGTTTGCACACGAAATTTGATCTGTGTCAGCTCATGTTAAATTTGTGCTTAAAGATGGCTCTATGGTGGTAGATGCCTTCAATTTCTTCTTATATTGTGTCATTGGGCAAGTTTGACCTTCTGTCTCAAACCAAACCAAACTAGACCAAATGAGATCAGGTGACTACCTGAATTAGTCTTTATTAAATTGTTTTTACAAATGGAGTATCTATTTGTGCCTTGTTACAACATTCATTAAATACTTCTTCCATTATCAGTTTCAGTTTTGTTTTGTTTAACATGCAAGCACATTCAATTGTGTTTATGATAGCATTTGATTGTGTTTATGATCAAATACATATTTTTTGTTGTAAGTCAGTATTAATTTATTTATTTCTTATTTATGTGAGATGTTATTTTTTTTTGTGAATCCTACTCTTTTTATGTATGGAAATGTATATTTATTTGACATGCATTTAAATATTGTATAGTTATTATTTTATTAAAAGTACTCATATTATAATGTATTTTTTTAATAAAAATTGCTAGAATGAATATCTTTATTTTTTATTTTTTTAAATTACTCTTTAAATAGAATTATGGGGTTTGATTCTTTTATTGATATTGTAAAATAGATTTCAAGTTTATAATGTCTATTAAATTGTATATTATGACCATATATATTTATTAAAAGAGTAAGTTTCACTTAATGCTAAGTAATGTTAAGTCAAGTCAAGTTTATAAATTCGATATAAGGTTTGTGTTTTAGGCTTAGGATTATGTGAGGGAGGGAGGAAGCAATAAGAGGGAGAGAGACATATCGAGAGCGGGGAATTCGAGAGAGAGCGGCTCAAAGAGAGAAAGTGTCAGAAACTGAGATAGATGTTAAGGCAGGGAAAGTCAAGGGGGAGAGAGAATGAGTAAGAGGATGAGACATAAAAAGGGAGAAGGGGAGAGAGATATAGGAATAAATGGAAAGAGGGAAGGTGTGAAAGAGACATAGATAAAGGGAGAGAGAAAGAGGGAAACAAAAAGAGAGGGAGAGGGGGAGAGAGAGAAGGGGGGAGGTTTATTGAGAGAGAGTTGGGAATATTGAGAGAGAGAGAGAGAGAGAGAGGGATATGGAGAGATAGACATAGTGCAAGTGGGAGAGGGAAGGGGGAAGAGAGGTAGTGAAAGTGAGACAAGGATAGAGAATGTGAGAGAGACATCGGGAGAGAGAGATAGAAAAGGAGAGAATGAGGTAGAGAGATATAGATAGAGGGGGAGAGAGATATAAAAAGAGAGAGAATGAGAGAGGAAGTAAGAAAATGTGAGTGGTAGAATTAGAGAGGGGGAGAGGTGAAGAGTTTTACAAAGAGAGTTAGGACGATATAACGTCAGAGAGTATGTGAAAGGGACATTTTGAAAGTGAGAAAGAGAAATACTTGGAGGTAATGAGAGAGGGAAATATAAAGAGAAAGGGGGAGAAGGTGAGAGAATGGTGAGAGAGAGAAGGAGACAGGGGCCAAGGGGGGAGGAAGTAGAAATGGAGCGAGCAAGAGACAAAGAGATAATTAGGGTGAGATAGGAAGAGAGAGAGGGAGAGGGGGAAAGGGAGCGTAAGAAAGAGATAGAGAAGGTGATATATTGAAAAAGATATATAGAAAAGGATAAAATTTCACAGACAGAGTGAGAGAGAGACATAGTAAGAGTGAGAGAGAATGATGGAGAAATAATGTGAGAGAGAGACAAGAGTGACAGCTAATAGCAAGAGATATAGGGAGTTGGAGAGAGAATGAGAGAGGGACAAAGGTATCAAATGAGGGAGGGCCGATTTTGACCCTTCAACGTTCTTTCAAAATATTCATACACATTTTTCATTCATTAAGCATCTGACGTAATATTCTCATTGCATTTATTGCAAAAAGGATTTTTTGAAATAGCATCTCCCATCTTTGCTCATGAATCTCTATTCCCTAACTCCAATGACGAGAACCATGAATTTATGCTAAAACATTTGGAGTGTTGAATCTTCAAAATTTTTGTTATTTTCCGCATAGAATTTTCAGAGATGAGGAAGAGGAAAAGGGGGTTATATGTTGTTTGAATCGATCATTGAAAATTGCAAATGAGATGAAAAACAACTCTATGGTTTCATTTGATTCATTTGATGCTAACTTTAGTTTATGTAGATTTTATTTTCACGGTACGATAGGAAATTTTTCTATATAATGTATTATTTTTTACATTGTTTGAACAAATCATTAACAATTTTAATTTAGAAAGGGAAAAAATAGGGTTCTATTTAATTTATTTGTTTATAAATAATGTTTTTTTTAATTTTACTTTGTAACAAACATTTTCCTTTTGGGAGATATTTAGATTTCTTTATAAAAAAACTCCTTTGTGTCAATATCATTTTTTCTGTCTTATGTAAATTTGTGTGGTTGAATATATCTTTTGCAAAGGAATGGCCTTACATTGTTAATGATTCTCTAGGTCATATATATGATTACACACCATGAAATGCCTATTGTGTGGACCTTTTCCTAGAAATTTATTTATTTTAAATCATGTTTCTACTTTGTTTATCTTCTATACATTTATCTTATTGATCATGTGTGACTTTATGGAGGAATACTTTTCTAGTTATTTATTTTACCCTCAATGATATTTGTGTAAACATATTTAGATCATTTTTTATAAGTAACACTTGAAGATTTGATGTTGAGTAATATTTATTTTTATATTTTTAAATGAATATATTACAAATATTTCATAATGATATCGATTCCCTTTCAACGAAGAGTTCGTCGTTTGCATTTTACATTTGTTTTCGAGGTTGTATTTTTTTAGCGCCTTTTTTTTTATCATTTTCGCTAAAACTTTATAAGAAACACAATATGATTTATCATGTAGGTGAAAAAACCTAGATCTACCCTAAATCCAGATCATATATTTCAAGGTGCAATCCTCTTTTTTGGGTGCAAAACTTCGGGAATGTTTTGCAACTAGAAAGGTGTAATCAATTTATTAGCTTAATAGGTTGAAATTTAAGATGAATCTAGGGTTTTTTTATACCATATGTATTATAAGGATTGTATGGATGTTTATAAAGAATGAATTGATGTCTCCTAACATTTAATATTAAGTTATATAACTATGATAATGTTAAGGGTGTTAAATATAATTGTGTCTATCACATAAAATCGTATAAATAATATGATTAATACTGATACATAGAAAGAAATATTCCTCATATTTGTTTTACCTGCAACATTAAATGGTGACCAAAATGCATAAACTATTACGCAATTTTAGATAATATTGTTTAGTTTTAAATAAACGTATAAATGTTTAACTTGATATTTTACTATTTTGAAATTATAATTCCAATGATACTCATGAATTTTGGATTGATGTAAACGATCAAAATTATAATTAAAATAACAACATAAATAACTAAGAAGATATTTTCTTTACCTTCTCTTCACCAAAAACGTTGAAAATGTAGTTGTTAATTATTTTAGAGAAGAGAGATAAAATAAAGTGTTTTGTTTGGTATTATATTATTTTGTACTAACATAAATATATTTCAACACAAAATTCATCCTTTAAAGAAAGGGTAGAAAATTCATTTCTATGTTGATATTTCAACTAAACTAGATTTATGACTTGTTTAAAACAACAAAGCGGAAATTAACTTTCATTACCTCAAACAATCCCTACATTTCACTTTCTAGGTGAAGATGCATGTTTACATCTCTATTAATCCCTCTACAGTTGTATCCATTATACATAGATATATTCTTGGTATCAGAGATAGATATATGATTGGTAAACTCTCTTACTCTGCAACTTCTATTGGTAGGAGGCAGATATCTGGTCATAACGCATAATCAGTGGCCATTGAGTTCAAAGATCCATAGTCTCCTAGAAGTTTTACACCACTCAAAAGATTGTGTTTTTTTTATTGTTGGTGCAATCAAGCATAGTAGTATAAATGAAAGCACTAGTTAATAAGTTACTGGCTTGCCAAATAATTTTTAAGAACTTCTCTATATCTCAACAGGAATCTTCTATATTTTCAATGATGGTATATCTTATTTATATCCATATCTCTATGACTATGAAACCATACACATTAGTGCTACAATTCATGGAATGAAATAATCATATGTGTAGCTAAATGTTTGAAAAATATGCTTGAGACAAAGATAAAAATAATACCCTTGAGAGAATAATTAAATCTAGCATCTAGTAATTACACATCTCCCTTATACGAGGATGTAGAGCACCAATCATGCAATCAATATATTTTAATATTTAATTCCATTTATTGATGTTATATTTTACAAAGTTTTTATAAAAAATATTGAAACATTTTTTATCTAATTTTCTCTTAATGTTGCATTTATCCATACTTCAATGATTAATGACATCATAAGTGAAACTAGAAATTGGTCGGTTCCCATATATGATATATGTTTTTTAGTCTATATCTTGGTTTCATAAGAGTACAAGGGAAATTTTTTATTTAGTGGCATACTTTTACAAGTTTCCAACAAAACATATATAGTCTCGAACATTATTTAAATAAAAAAAATCTTTAAAACATAAATTTGATTTGTAAATTTTACGAGAATGTTAATGTGATTGTAGAAATTATTTTTAAATTATCCTTTTTTCATTATAATTTATTTAAAATTTTGAATCCAATTATATCCATTAAATTTATGAAAGTATATATTTGAAACCAAAATTCATTTGCAAATATAAATTATAGATTGATAATGAATCCTCTTTCATTATATTATACCAATCTAACTCACAGATGCATATAATTGGCCAATCCACATATGTATATATTTTTTTTAAATACTGATGATTTTTTTTTATTTTTATTTTTTTTACGTTTTTGCAAATTTAAAATAAAATATAATAGAAAACCTTTCATCATTTAGTTTCTTATCATTCTCTAATCCAATGAATGTTTGTAACAAGTTTATCCCCAAATTTATGTCATTCCATTCAGTTGTTTAGTCATTAACATTTTCCACATGTGTCATTATTTATAAACTAGTGATCTTTCTTGCATGGCTATAGATGTTTCTTTTCCTTTTTTGTTAATTGGAGAACTTTTATTATTTCATAAGATTACATCAGTTTATATAATTTTCTATGATCCTATTTTCCTCACCCATACCCTATTTGATGGCCAGTAGCTAATTACCAAAAATAATAGCCAATTACCAAAAATAATTTTTTAACTAGAATAAAAAAGACACATTATATTATAATACCTTCAATATCAAGATGCTCCTAGATACAATTACAAATAATATGACTTTACATAGCCACTATGCTTCAGTCTAGATCATGGTGATGGAGGAGGCCTAATGTCACAGTGGATGTGCTTCACCATATAGCCCGTGTCCCTTCAAAGTAATCCAATTTATGTTATAAGAGCGATTGTACCCTTTGCATGCTAGCCCAACAATCAGGAATATGTGAATGGTTTCTTTACAACTCATTCATGACACTAACAGTTGTATTCTTGTCTTCATGTTAGTCTTTGTTCAGTTTCTCCATAGGTTGGGTGATATGTCAAAATTGCCTAATAAGGTTGTATTGCAAGGAAATAAGTCCTCAATACTAAGGGTGTGGGCTAGAATGGGGTAGAGGGTCTCACCATGCCCGAATCTCCCACAAGGTGTCATCCTTGTTGAGCCCTATCTATAGTTCCATTTCTAGCCCTACCTCATTGATAAAGCATTGCACTCCAAGCTATATAAAAATAATTCTTACAAACCAAACAACTATTTCCATAAAATAAATCAATACACCCAGATAGAATACCCCCATAACCCAAATATGTACATCATAGACATATATAAGTGGTTAGGGCTAACATTCACAACCTAAGTCGATAAACACACCAAACCCTCCATCAAAACACTAGAAACTCAAGGTCCTTATAAAACGAGGACAACCAATTAATGCTAGATGGATCTATGTATTCTAGTCCACCCACTAACAAAATTCATCGCACCAAGACATAAACCCTGGACTAAACCAAAACCTTGTAAACAATCGTAATATCAATCAAGAAAATAAAGATCCAATGTCCATGGTTAATTAAGAATAAGGCCAATATTGGTGAACTATGGTAGTTCTTAACCCCCATGAAGATGAATACATAGATGATGATATCAAGACATATATAGTGAAGTTAGCTTAGTGATGTATAAACCATTGACATACCCCTCTGTGAAAAATATTTCCTAGTACATCTCGTTGTTTCTCTAGTGTGTATCATTTGACCAAGAGCACTATTTTTTCTACCACCTAGCATTGTAAAACCAAAAGGAAACTTCTTTTAAAGAGTCAAATGAGTCCTTTGACTGGACAAGGTTGGAATGATCCTAGAATCACCTTATACCTTATACAATTTAGTATTTCTCATATTAATTCCCAGTTGATCCCCAGTTCTAGCATGTAAATCCCTAGGTCCCATGCCTGAACCAATGCAGCTACTCCCACCCCCATCATCTTGTTGAAAGTAATAAAAAATCACCTCATCAATTAACATAAATTCACATGTTCTTACATGGCTCTAGGGTATCAAGACAACCATCCTTAATTATAATTAAGGTCGAGTAACTAATTATATGTTAATTTTTTATTTTAGTATATTTAGATGACAGTAGGACACATTACATTTATACATTAAAAAAACACATTGATTGGATGATGGAATGGATTGAATGATGGAAAAAATAAATTTATGGTAAATTATCACGACATGGTGTGACTACATTGGTCAATGAAGTTGAACGTGAGGCAGACACGAATAATAATGAGAAAAAAATTGATTTATAAAATAGTTTAAAACATAAAAATGGTATCATGTCCACCCATACTATTTATTTATTTTTTAATATTATATTGATTTATATCGTCTATTTTTTTTAATTTCCATAAATTATAGGTATAAATATTTTTATCGATTGAGAATGCATTTTTTATATGCATGACATTACGCAATTAAAACACTACAAGGTTATGTGGTGTAATGTCCACAAATTCTACATCAAAAAGTTGGATGAAAAGATGAAAACTTCTAATATTGGGATTTTCGAAGTATTTTAGGTTACTAATTCTTCCTTAAGAAGTGATAGACATCCAAAACTCTCTCAAAATAGATACTATTATTTGCAATATATACTAGAATATGAATTTAAATCCTTCAAAACATTTTTGTTCTACGTTAAATGGTATAAGTTACAAATGAAGGAATGTGATCTTGACATAATTGTTGTTGAACATGGTAATTGATTTACCATTGTTAACGCAACAAATATTAAGATTTCGTGTGATTTTGGATGTTGATATGGAGAGTTTGTTACAGCCCTAGCTCACATCACTCTCAATTTCATAATACCCTATTTTTCTACTATAAATAATAAAATAGGTGGAATCATTAGAAATGCAACACACAATTTTAGACAACAAGGGCACAATTCACATTACGACATAAATTAAGATAAAAAAAAATGTCTTAGACATCCTAAGTTATTACAACATTTATTTTTAGTGCACCCTAGCAAAGACAGTAGGTCCTTCCATGTCCTAGCTAGACCATCTACCATGTACAATTTCTAGCCTACAATAGTTTAGGCTATCAAGGAATATCGCTAAGATATCCTAGGACCTTCAAAGGTTCCACTAAAAGATAACATCAAATAAATAATTTCACAGTTGGAATGTTTTATTTCATAAAATAGGTCCTGAAGGATATCTAACTTGTATGACGCAATCTCCATTAGCATCAAATGTTGGAGTTATTTTCTAATGATTTGTCTCACAAATATTAGGTCATGCAATATGTCAATGCTAGTGTTGCAATACTTTTCTTAACTTTATCTCACGCAATCCCTAGTGACCATCATCTAGAGAATATTTAACCCTTGCACCACAAAATAAAATGACGACAATATGGTTACAACAAAAATACATGGATTATATAGTGATAAAGTTGCAAGAATGGGGACACTCTCCTCAATTTATAAGATAGGTGAGTTATCACAACAATATAAAATGGACCAAGTGCACAAAAACCTAATAATAGCTATTAGGGTATATCCACATCAATAGTAATGTATTGAATATATACAAGCATAAAGTGGTGGTTGGAATCCACCTCCAAAGTGGTGGGGTCTCCAAGCTAAGGCTCCACATTTCAATCACTCCTCATTACATCGTTTTGTTCTCTCTATAAAAAGGCTCCAAATTTTAGTGCTCCTCAGCATATCCTAATTTAAAACAAAATCCATGTATTACACTCTACAAGCAAGAAGCCGTCAATAGAGCCACTCAACATCCTAGACTATGTTGTGTCCTTGTGATGGTCCTAGTGGGAAGTCCACTTATCCTAGTGCATGTTAAGATCCTATCATCAACGCCATGCATGTAATGTAGATGATAATTTAACATCTAATATCTTCTGAAATCTAGATCATTTTAGTGCCACAAGACACCTCTGCACATATATTAACGACAATCATCCATTTATAGTAAGAAATCTAAATGTTGAGAAACCAAAATAGTTTATTTTATATCAAAAGGATTAATATTTCCTGGTTCAATCCACATAACACAGATTTTACCAATAGCATAGTGTAAACACCTTGATACAAACAAGAAAGCTAATACTTCTTCTCAACGAGGAAAATAAGTTTAGCAAAAAGAGTATTCTCCCTCTAAATATCCATTGCACTTTCTTTTGAAAAAATTTGGCCACCATAATTTTGACGTAAATCCATAATGGCATGAAAAGAACCATATCCCAAACACTACTCGACATTAAGGAATCACAATAGACCATCTGTGAAAAAATTTGAATTGTCACCGATGGAAGAATTCCATTGAATATGGTTAGAATATATCCTAGGAGGCATACTTAACTTCATTAATAATTACATCCATATTTAAATATTCTAGGATGAAAGGGTAAATATGTAATGTTTACTCAACTTTCCTTTTGTGGTTCTAGATCTAGCCCATATTTTACATTGATATCATATTTTTGGACAACGTCCTTCTCACTCTCTTGAGTAACTAAAGGAATTTATTGTGATCTTGACGAACATGCATCCTAATAAAAATTCACATATTGATTCACTACAATGGTTTATTTTTCTTGAATCCTACTTATCCTCTTTTTCATACGAACATGAATATATACTAGACGCTGAAATATAGAGAAATGTGATACATTTTGTTTCATACAAATGAATTCCTCCTTCAGTTTTTTTTCTTTAAACATATTTCAAAAGAAACTCTTCAAAATATAAATTTTGCTTTTATAGGATTATGCCGAAGACTCTTGGGAAAATATAGGTCATTTATCCTATACTTAGTAGCCTCAATGATATAATTGTTCTTTATTTATACAACTCCACTTTTATATTGATTGTAAGCCATTTTCAATTCTCTTCTTATCCCTGGATCACTGCAAAAAGAATTAAAGTTCAAGGGATTTAGTTGCCTCCATTTCTTTTGAAAAGTAAATAATCTTCTACCCTATCTATTTTTCAAACATGGAGATAAAACATTGCGGTGTTACACAATGCTTCATCCATAGTTTTCATACACATATATTTGTTCTATTTTATTGCAAATTATCAATGAAATTCTAATAATACATGTTAGTATTCGAAGAATTAGAGACATAAATCCATACATATTAAAGTGGATTAATGTGTGAGTCTTCATGGATATTTCTTCTTTTGCCATTGATTTAACATGTATTTTTGACATGCTTGATAAGAAAACATACATTACATAAATCCTACATTCTTTGAAGGATCTTCATTTCTCTAAAATTATTTGGGAGATCGAGTTTAATTAGTCTAAAATGTTTGATGATAATATAGTATTCAAAATATAAAAATAGAAGAAATGTTGTAATATTCCAAGTATTCCATGAACCATTAATATAAGGTGTATAGGAAAAGGATTTTTAACAAAAATCCCTCACTTAACCTATGAAATTATTTAGTAACAACCCTTAGATTTAATGAAAATGTCATATTTGTTTGCAAATGTGGATTTATACAATTTTATCTTGAGGACATAATTGGGATACAATCAATTTTTTGTATCCTAATAATGGATTTATATTATTTGTATTTTATTTTTAGAATTTATTCAATTTTATACATACATACATATATACATACATACATACATACATAACAAATTGGAAAAATTCAACACAGAGAAAAATATTTTTTCAATTTTTATTCCCTTGTAATAATACTTGGTGGATCCAAGTTATTCAAAAATCAGAGATAAATGCTAAGAGAATATTTCAATAACATCTAACAACTACCCATCAACTGTAAAGTAAGCAATAATTATAACACATTTTCCATTTGTAATATTCCTATCTAGCCTATGTGGCATAACTATTTTCTTAACATAACGTAAATTATTTAAATCGTGATTGGTTGATGCCATGAAGAATTTAGTGTTCAATATGACGAAAGCTACAATAGAGTAATTAAAATTATATTATGTTTTAATTTAATTATCACACAACATTCACAATTAACATCCGTTCATCTTTTTTGATTGAATATGTAAATATAAGTGAAAGTTGTATTTTTCAAACTTTATACACATTTTATAAAATTTAGTTTAATATTAAAAATATATCTTTTTTACTATTATTAATATTAATGTAT
>APFE030964717.1:123051-140466 GCA_000404065.3 Pinus taeda | reverse complement strand
TAACTATTGTGCGCATTTCTGGAGAGTAGTGTTGGTTTCCTGACTGTTTTGTGAATTTTTGGAGAGCAATTCTGGTTGGGTGTCTTTGGGCTACGGGGTTTCAGCAGGCAAGGGAGGAAGCTTGATGGTTGCAGAAGCAAAGTGAAAAGTTCCAGGAGGCTAGGTTGCTTGGGAATTCGCTAAGTGTGAGATTAGTGACACGGACGTAAATAATGATAGAACTCAACTATGATCATACACAAACACTTAATGGCACAACATAAACTATCCAGAATGCATAAGACATACTTTTCTTGATGTAACAACCTTCATGACAAGAGTGCGTGAAGTGAGTGCGAAACATGTCTGTGTGATGAAAAACACTCATATGCACACAATTCCCTTGAAGCAAAACAACATTCCCTTTGCATGAAAAACAACAACCCCTATGCCCAAATATGAAACATGCTACATAAATATGAGAACATGAAAGAATCTTAATGTCAGGGAGGGGAGCTTGAAATTATGAACTTACTAATAGGTGACCAAGGATGATCAATCACAGGATCCAAGATAGGGTCCGAAATTTGCATGTGAGCTAAAATTTTTGAGGGTGGTTGTAGCCGCTACAACAGGTTCATAATATTGAAATAAAATGAGATTAAAAATTATTTAAATAGTAAACATCATAACATATATATTGAATCATATGAAAGTGTATATAACATATGGTAGAAATATCAATATAGGTGTCTTTCTTCTTTGATATTTTATTCTTAGATATGAAATGAAAAGGGGGAAAATAAATTTAAAATGGAGTTTTTCTATGTTGTATCACTTTGTTGACAGTGCTATATATTGTCAATAGTTGGGGTCTCTCTAGTATGAAGTCTCAATTAGACTTCACATTGTTTGGGATATGAGCCCTGTCTACAATAAAGGTTCAACTACCATTTGTACTTTGAGATTTTTCTTGAATGCAATTAACACATAAAAGAGCACACATATACTTTGAGATAAGGAAGTATGTTAGCCCTATGATGCATACAATTGTAATTTATATAAGGTACTTCCATGGATGGAAAAATAAAGAGCAAGCCCTTACAAGAAAATTAGCATTACCATCCTAATAAAGGCACACACATACATAGAAGGAATTGTTAATTAATCTAAAAAATAGTTCGCAAAGTAACAATGATTATGAAAGAAAGTAAGGAAACACCATTCAAAAAGATGTGTGCTAAAGATAATATAATAGTCCATTATCCTTGATACATATGAACACAAATATAATGTAAACATTAAAAAAATATGCTTACAACATCCATGATACATCCATGAAAGTGTTTCGACTCTAAGATCTTCAAGATATTAAGTGAAGTTTCCAAGATACACAATTACAATGATGCATCACTAGCCCTAATAGTGGAACATGAAGCCACCACTTTCTCCTCAAAATAATATCTTCTTTGCTATGCTAAGCTTGAGAAGCCAAGCATAAAATTTCTTTATTATGAGGCATGAAGGCATGTTTATAACAATTTGGGTGACCTTTTACCTCCCATGTAACTCTTGACCTCCCTAATGATTCTTGAGCTCCCATATGACTTTTGAGCTCCTACATGACCTTTGGACTTCCTAGTGACTTTTGATATTCCATGTGTGACCCTTGGGCTTCTACACATTTTACAGTTTCCAATTTTTTAAATTACAATTACATTCCACCAATAATGTGGAGAAAATACATAGAAAAAAATGACACTCTTATGTTCACATCTTGAGAAGCTACAATTTGACAAATGTGACACGATACTTCACTGTAATGTGTTGAGACTAAGTTATTTAATTTGTTGCTATGTCTTCAACTGTTCATGATAGATCTATAATGTGCTTCATCTTCACCCCCCAAAAGGTATGGATAAGTATTGGAACCTTCGAAGTCAACATGAGTTTTCAACTATCTATTGTGTTCCAAGATTCCCTTACTTATGAAAAATAGAATATGTGTGTCTTATCTTCAAAAGTGTCCTTTTAAAACCCCTTCTTAATCACGCCCTTGAACATCATCTATCATGTTAATATGATAGTATCTACAAATGAAGCTCACTCATGGCAAGACAATATCAGTCCCAAAATCACCTATTCTATCTTTGTTTACTCATGCAAGATGCTAGTATGATGAGACAATGTACTAGGACTGAGAGAGATGTCTTCAGAGGCATAGAGCACAAGTTTGGGAGGTAATTGGTGGAGCATTGGGCACTAGAAGTGCGCACTACACAAGGGCAAGGGAGAGAGACAAACTTGGGCACAGAGTGTAGGTCATGGAGGAAATGGCTATAAGCTTAAGGCCTGAGAGTGTGCAGTTTGCAATAACTGAGAATAAGTTTGAAGGTTTCGCACTACTGCAAGGTTTAAGGGATAATCTTACTATCCACCGGGAGTGCACAATGCACTCAACAAGATATATCTAATCATGGCTTTGTGCAGAGGGAAAGTGTAAGCAGCAAGGATTTGGGTAACTATGAACTATAGATGCTTAATGTACAATGAAGGGAGATGTCCTCAAGGTAGGTGCAAAGCACAGGTTTAGGAGACGAGAGTTTCACAACTAAGGCGTGGAGGAGTGTAATGCACTCATCACTTGGCTAGAAGTTGAATCTGCTCATAACTTGCGTAATATGTGAGGACAAGGAAAAATTCCAAAATTGACTAAGTGTAAGATTAGTGAAACGAGAGAAGGAAAGTGATAGCATACAAACAGGTCCTAGATATGATCACACATGTACCCAATCAAACTCATGGCATAAATGTATTTTAATAGCCCCTTGTTGATTTTCCATGTAAATAAAATAATACCAAGGTCATGGGACACGTGTTCCAAGTTGAATGGTGGGTAAACATTACATTGAGCATCACTTGTGGTTTAATAATGGCTATGGAAATCGAAAAAGGAATTGAAAAAGGAAAAGAGGCAATAATTGACATTTAATTATGAGAAATAAAGGAAAATAGGAGAAAAGGGAGATGAAGAGACAAAAATATGCATGCAAAGGAAATTGGAGAGAAATTAGAGGAAATAGAAAGAAAAAGGAAAAAGGAAAGGAAGAGACTAGACGTCAATGATCAAGTGCTCAAAATTATGCTCAAAAATCAAAGTGTCAAAATCTTATTAAACCCAGATTCATATCGAAGATCTCGTCATTTTGAATCCAACGATGCGAACAACACTCAAATATGAGCTCATTTGCAGAAGTTAGAGCAAGTGAAAGTTCAAGTTTGACTATTCTACATGGTAGGATTCAGATGATTTGGCAAGCTCTTCAGCGAATCAGGAGGCGCCAAGTGGAAGGCTTCCATTGGCCCCTACATTTTTAAAATCACATACGCAGGCAGAAAGTTGTTAAGAATTGGCCTTGGCGTAGACAGGTTGCGAAGCAATCTAATCGCAATCGTATATCGCAGGTGGATAAGAATCGGCCCCTGGTGAAGCTCAGTTGCAATGCAATTTATCACATATTTCAAATCGTAGTAAATGGTTGTGTTGCGAAATGGTTCTACCAATAATTGCCAATTGCGAAAAGTGATAAGATCCCGGACGTGAAATATAATGAACTATAGTTTATACTCTTGTCGAGTTCGTGATATTGCTATCACAACATTCTACCATGTTAACAATACCTTCAACCTGCCAAACCTTGCTGATTGTGATTTACGATATGGTCGACAGGTTATGGCTCGTAGCAGGGAAAAATATTCGCCTGTTTAGCAAATGTTGGAGCAGAAATGTGGGTTTCTACTAGTTTTGGAGGAACGTGTGGAACAAATAGTGGGAGAACTAGGACAAGTCATAACTTCTTAGTTTCTTATCCAAATTGGATGCAAAAAGAGGCTAGATAGCCATTTTTTAGTATTCTAAACTCGTTGAGATATGTTTCAAAGGCTTTTGAGCATTGAAAACACACTTTTGTTGTAATTCTGAGGATAATAGAGAGTCCCAAGCATTGGAAGCTAGACTAAGGAGACGTAGCCCAAGAGGGTTGGACTCCTCATCAAATATATGTGTTGTGTGTTGTATTTTGATGTTCTTTGTTGTTATTTTGTTGTTGTTTATCATATGGTTTACATTAAATTGTTTATAACATTTGCATAAAAAACTCTCATGGGAATTAGTTAATTAAACAAACATGGTGAATCCTTAAGAACTTGACAAGAAAATGATAAGCATATTGGGTTTTATTATGAATGGGGAATTAGCACAAAATTACTAATTTGCTCCATTTAAGATCAAGTTGGTATCAGAGCACTGGTTTTTGCTTACTAGATTTGCTTGTGTAAATAAGGAGTATTGTTTTCTAGTTTTTTGTCATGCTAACAAGGTTAAAACTAAAAAGAGGAGAAGGGAAGTTGGTTGAAAGACCTATAGTTGGCTCAAGGGGAAGAAGATTAAGGTTTCCAAAGTCTACACCAGTACATCCTAAAGTTGCAAAAGTTGCAGTTGACTCTTCAAAGACCATGTCTCATGAAGGAGAACCTACAAACATGATAGAAGATGAGAAGACCTTCAGAAAGGTTTTCTTTGATATGACAAAGATGGTGAAGGTTATATATGAATAGAGGAATAGCAGATTGCAAGGAGAAAGTTCCAAACTTCCCAAAGGAGAAGGCTCTTCAAGAGGAGGTAATGGAAAAGGAGGTAATGGGAATGGGGGGAAGCCTCCACCCTCTCCACCATCTTCTTCATCTTCTACTTCACAAGCATCTTCACACTCTTCCACTAATACAACCCTTACTCATACTCATCATCATACTTCAAAAGGAGCTGGAAAGACACCTTTTCTAAAGCTTGATGTTAAATTTGAGTTGCCAATGTACAATGGTGAAGTTAATGCAGAAAATATGGATAACTAGATTTGTCAGTTGGAGGTGTATTGTAGAATTCAGAACCTTCAAGAGGATCATATCAAAATTCAGTTGGATTCATTGAGAATCGAGGGTGCGGCACTCATTTTGTGGGAAGCAAAGGCTCGAGATGAGATCAAAAACCATGGTAAGATATCTATTACTTGGTATGATTTCATTTATGTTATAAGAAGACAATTCTACCCTTTAACTCATATGAAAAAAGCTATCATGATTTGGAAAAATTTCGAACATTTAAAAGGTAAAAATGTGCAAGAGTATACTTAGGGGTTTAGGAGAAGAGCTCTTATGCTAGGAGTAGACTTACAATCACAAGATACTTTTCTAAAATACATAGGAGGTTTGCATAGGTATCTTTGACACACCATTCTTATGTTTAATCCCACGAATCTTGATGAGATTTGTGTTCAAACTACACACCTTGAAGCAAGAGGGAAAAATGTATAAGAAGAAGGTAAGAAGAAGCCATTCCAAAGTGGTAAAAAAGGAAATAATTTTAAAGGAAAGCAGAAGAAAATTTCTTATGTAAAGAAAGAAGGGGAGAAACCCATGTGCAAGAATTGTTCCAAATAGAGCCATGATGAAGTGCAATGTTAGAAGATTCATCTTGAATTACGACCGAAGAAATTTAACAATAAAGGAAACAGAAGACCAACGTTGTTGTACAAAAAGACTTTGGTTCTAACTCAGGTGATGAAACAAAGATTGCAGCCATAGTCACTAAAGGAAAATTCGTGGCAAAAACAAGCAAAGAGGAAGTTGTGGCAAAGACCAGCACAACAAATAACTCCAACAACGCTTCAAATGAAGAAAACTAAATTGATTTGTTCCATATCAAAGTTATTTACAAACACACCAAGATTGATACGATGTTTCACAGTGGATCCTAGGCAAATTTAATTTCTACAGATTTGGTTAAGAAATTGAATCTACAAATCATGCCTCATCATAAACCATATCCGGTGGGTTGGATAACCAAGGATGCCAATATTCAGGTTACATGGAAATTCATTTCAGGTTTACAATTACTGCAAAATTTGTTGATGAAGTCGAATTACATGTGTTGCTAATGGATATTTTTGGAATTGTGTTGGGAAGCCCATATCTGTATGACGGGAAATCATTTTTCCTTAGATTTGAGAACAAATATCATTTGTTCAAAGACAAAGTGGAGTATATTGTGAGATCCCATCGTAGGAAGCTTAATATGTCTTTGGAAAACATAGGGAAAATGAAGTGACTAGTCAATTCCAACAAGAGTCTCATGCTCCTTATGATCAAGTGGAAGAATGACATGGAGCATATGGTCAATCAATATGGAGACATGTTTCAAGAACCAAAGGGATTGCCACCAAAAAGGGGAATTCATAATGAAATTCAGCTACAACAAGACTTTCCACTCCCAAACATCAGTATGTATCGAATGTCAATTCTGGAAAGATTAGAAATTAAGAAACAAGTCCAGGAACTGTTAGATAAAGGTGTAATTCATCTCTCTACTTTGCCATGTGGTTCACCAATTGTTTTGGTACCCAAGAAATATGGAACCTGGTGCATGTGTGTAGATTATCGATCTTTGAACAAAATTACCATAAAGAATCGATACCCATTGCCCAGAATAGTTGATTTGCTAGATTAGTTGAAGAATGAAAAATATTTCACTAAATTAGACTTGAGAAGTGGATATCATCAAATTAGAATAGCTGAGAAGGATATTTGGAAGACTGCTTTTAAAACCAAACAGGGATTTTTAGAGTGGCTTGTTATACCTTTCAGTCTTTGCAATGCTCCAGCTACATTCATGAGAGTTATATATGATGTTTTAAGATCCTTTCTTGATGAGTTTGTAATCGTCTATTTAGATGATATTTTGATATTCAGCAAATCATGAGAAGAGCATGTTAAGCATGTAAGGGGAGTGTTGGATCTACTGAAAAAATAATAGTTATTTCTGAAGATGTATAAATGTGAATTCGAGAAAACTTCCTTAGTGTATTTGGGCCACATAGTTGGAGGAGATGAGCTAAAGATTGACCCCTCTAAATTTTTTGTGATTGTGAATTGGCCAATACCCAAATCAGTCACATATGTAAGGAGTTTTCTGGGAGAAGTGCAGTATTGGAGGAAGTTCATTTCCAATTTCTCTTCCATAGTAGCTCCACTACATGTTTTGACCAGCGCGAAGGTTGTCTTCCAATGGGGAGAAAAATAGCAAAAAGCATTCGATGCTTTAAAACAAAAGATCAGTTCAGCCCCAGTTTTAAAATTGTCAGATTTGAAACAACAATTTGAAATACAAACCGATGAAAGTGACTATGCCATGGGTGCAATTCTTTTACAACATGGTAAACTCTTTTCATTCCATTCTGAGATTTTTAATGGTGTTGTGATTAAATATCCTACGTATGATAAAGAGATTTATGAATTGGTGCAAAGTGTGAAGAAATGGAAGCATTATTTAATGGGAAAAGAAATCATTATTCACATTGATCATCAACCTTTGTAATATCTGCAATCTCAAACAAAATTGTAGCAACCAAGGCACTTTCATTGGATGGGATTCTTACAGAAATTCCACTTGGTAATCAGTTATAATAAATGTATTTATAATATAGTTGCTGATATGATTTCTAGGCCGGTTGTTAATGTAGCCATTTTACTCAAGAATCTTTCAATTTTGTCTGAAATTTATGTTGCACATTACGTGGATGATGTTGAATTTCAAAAGGCATATTCAAACTTGAGTCAAGGCCACCAAGTTGACGAATTAGACTACCATGTACATGATAATTTGTTGTATCATTTGGGAAAACTTTGTGTTCCACAGAGAGAGAGAGAGAGTAAATGTCACAAGGGAAGTGCACACTTCTCTTATTGCTGGACATTTTGATGTAAGCAAAACAGTGGCAAATCTTCAGAGGTATTTTTATTGGCCTCGTATGCTTGAAAGTGTTACACATTTTATCATAGGTTGTTCATTGTGTGCAGTCAGTAAGCCTAGTAATAGGAAACTAGGATTGTACACACCACTTCCAGTGCCTTCATGTCCATGGGAGAGTGTTTCTATGGATTTTGTAGGAGGTCTTCCTTTATCAAAGGTCATGATTATTTGTACACAGTTGTGGATAAGTTTAGCAAGATGTGCATACTAATGCCTTGTCAAAAACAAATTATAGCAGAACAAACAACTCAACTTTTCTTTCAAAAATTATGGGTTCATTTTGGATTACCTACTTCTATTGTAAGTGATCATGATTCCCGATTTGTTGGGAATTTTTGGTCAAATTTATGGAACTTGATGGATACCAAGTTGAAGAAAAGTACAACCTTCCATCCACAAATAGATTGTCAAACTAATGTGCTTAACAGGACAGTTATTCATTTGCTAAGAGGCTATTGTAGCAAACATCCTAAGTTCTGGGACGAACAGTTGCATTATATTCAACATGCTTACAACTGAGCAAAACAATCTTCTACTCTAACTTCGCCTTTTGAGGCATGTCTTGGTTATTTTCCTAAATCACCTTTGGATTTCCTCTTTGAAAAACATGTAGTTGTAGATGGACATAGTGACATAGACAGAGTAAATAAATTCATTAAGAAAATTTAGTTGATTCACCAAACAATTCAAGAACAACTAGAAAAGAGTTAAGGAAAGTATAAGGCAATGCATGATAAGCATCGTGTGGATCATCAGTTTCAAGTAGGTGATGAAGTTTGGTTATACATTAGAAAGGAAAGGCTTCAAGGTGAAGTAAAAAGCTGAAACCAATCAGTTATGGTCCATTTAAAATTTTGGAAAAGATTGGTAATAATGCTTTCAAGCTAGATTTGCCTTCCTATATGCAAATTTATTTCATTGTTAATGTTGAAAATTTGAGATTGTATGAGCCTCCTTTGATTGAAGATCAAGGAGAAAGTGTACAAATTCCATCAACTGAATACTTTTCTCTAGAGTTCCTTGATGAGCTTCAACAAGACACCATACTTGACAAAAGAACGAGGTCATCAAAAAGGGGAAATATTGATTATATTTTATTGGGTATCAAAGGTACAAATCCATCAAAGGCAAAATGGATTGAAGATGGGGAGGTGAGGGAACAATACCCTCATTTGTTCAATAACTGAATATAATATTTTGGGGTCCAAAATGCTTCCAGTGGGGAGGAGTGATCAGGTGCTCAAAATTATGATAAAAAATGAAAGTGTCAGAATCTTGTTAAACTCATCTACATATCTAATATCTCATCACTCTGAATCCAACGATGTGAACGAAACTCAAATCCAAGCGCATATGTAGAAGTTAGAGCAAGTCAAAGTTCAAGTTTGACTTGTCTACATGGCAGGATTGGGATGATGTGGCAACGTCTTCAGCGAATGATGAGACACCAAGTGCCAAGCTGCCATTTGTCCCCCACATTTCGCAAATCACAGTCGTAGGTAGAAAGGTGTTAAGAATTGGCCCTGGCGTAGATAGGTTGTGATGCAATCTAATTACAACCGCATATTGCAGGTGGATAAGAATCGTCCCCTGGTGAAGCCTAGTTGCGATGTCATTTATTGCATATCTAAAATCGCAGGAAATGGTTGTGTTCCAATATGGTTCCGGTAGTAATCGCCGATTGTGAAAAACAGTAAGACCCGAGGTGCAAGATGTTATCAACCACAATATATACTCCTGTCAAGTTCTGGATATTGCTATCGCAACATTCTGCCATGTTAACAAGACCTTCAGCGTGCCAAACCTCGCCGATTGTGATTTAAAATGTGGCCAATAGGTTATGACCTACGACGTGGAGAAATATTTTCCCAGTTAGCAGATTTTGGAGTTGAAATGTGGGTTTCTGCTATTTTTGGAGTAATTTGTGGAACAAATAGTGGGAGAACTAGGAGAAGTCATAACTTCCTCATTTCTTATCCAAATTGGATGCAAAAAGAGGCTAGATAACCATTTTTTAGTATTTTGAACTCTTTGAGACATGTTTCAGAGGCTTTTGAGCATTCAAAACACGCTTTTATTGTAATTTTGAGCATAATAGAGAGGCCCAACCATTGGAAGTTGGACCAAGGAGACGTAGCCTAGGAGGGGTGAACTCGTTATCAAATATTTATGTTGTGTTGTATTTTGATGTTATTTGTTGTTATTTTTCTATTGTTTAGCATATGTTTAATGTTAAATTGTTTATAACATTTACATAAGAAACTCTCATGGGAATCAGTTAATTAAGCAAACATGGTGAATCCTTAAGCACTTGATAAGAAATGATAAGCATATTGGGTTTTATTCTAAATGGGGAATTAGCATAGCATTACTAATTTGCTCCAGTTCAAATCAATCAATGATAAAAAGGCTTTAGAGAAACAATTCACAACTTTTTTCAGTTTAGCTTTTGGCTCTCTTCTTCTATACTCTTACACTCTTGCACACTTAGTGAATTCTTGGAACATACTAACGTTCATTTGGACTTGGAGAGAAGCAAGCAAAGAATAAGCAAGGCATTGTAAGACAGTGGGAGATAAGTTTGGATCAACAACTATAGCTGGACTTCATTGCAGGTAACATGTTGCATATGTGATTTCCTCATTGAGATTTGGATGCATAGTACATGTATATGGTTCTTTTGTCTTTTTTTATCATTGGCATGGGATTTTCCTGGATTGACAATGGTTTCAACCTTTCCTTTCCATTTTTGGATAGCCATGATGTAGTGAGTTCTCTCTTTGATTATTTTTAGATGGCCAATAGACTTCAATCCTGGTTGAGGTGGTATCAGGAAAAATCCCAACAGTCAATGGTGGATATGGACTTTCTCTTATAACTCTTGATAGATGGTTGGAGACAAGAAAATTCTTGTGGAGCTAGTGAAGGAATTTGAAGGCATCCAAGCTTGTTTTGATGTTAGTGATTTCTAAACTGGTTAAGGTGAAATCATTGTAGTAGAGGGTTGAGGTGGTTTAGCCTATAGAAGCACAAATTGGTGATGAGTCCCATCAATAGATAAATTTTGATGATCATTATGCCATCCTCTATCCTTAAAACTATCCTCCTCTCACATTAATTCACATTTTTTTTAATATTATGGTTAGTAAAAGGAGTAAAAGGTGTTTGTCATAGTATGTGGCCTAATGTGGTTTAATTTCAGGAAAAATAAGCATTTTTTAGGCTATTACTATGTAGGGGATTGACGGAGAAAACTAGGAGAGAATATAGGGGGTTTTTCCACCTCCTTAACTCCTTAAACTTGGCATGGGATCACAATATCCTCTCTCACCAGTTCGAATTCATTGGTAGTCGAGTAACTCCTAGTCCAAGTGAAGCTCAAGAGGGACAAGATCCACAATTTTTGAGATCTAGGAGAGAATCACTCCTACTTTCAAGGGAATTGCTATTAGCTCCCCTTTTATATAAATAAAAAAGAATAAAATATCATTAGGATTCGAAATTTTTGTTTAGCTAGGTGTAGCTATTGACCTTGAAGCTTGACATTGTTACTTTGAACTTTTATGTGATGTATGAGACCTGCACTTTTTGATAATGAGAAGTTGGATTTTAAGTTGCATCTAAGTTAGTTTCAGAGGGATAATACCCTTGGGTTTGGGCCCAACCCAGAGGCTTTATTCCCTCTTTTTGTACTTATGTTTCTTCTTGGTCCCAAGTAGTTCATAGTTTCTTTCATTTTAGTAGAGATTAATCTATAAAAACATGTATTGCAACCTCTACATCACCTCTCTTGTGGGAGAATGAGTGGAAGTATTTACAACCACAATCCAAAAAAGTTGTGCTTATGATTTCTTGGAAATAGGATAGTGTTATTTGTATTGTCTTACTTTTATTTCTATAGCTTAGAAGTCAATTTAGTGATTAAATCAATGTTATGGCATAAACTAGATATTATTTAAATTCAACTCATATTTTCCATCATAAGTTATCTCATTCTTTTAATGATAGATGGATGTATGCATGTGATTGATTGCAGGGTTGTGTTGATCTACAGGGAAGGGAACCTTTACCACTTCCATATTGATCTCCTTCATCTCCTCTTTCCACCTTCAACTTCTGCCCCAAAACTCTGTTTCATAAGTCATTTTACCTAGTATACCGTGAGCACTCATCCTAGTACAAAATAGACCTTTGAGAGGTCCTAAGCTTGGCTAGGGGCTCAACCCAACCTCCCTTCATTTGATTCAACCTCCATCAACCTCTCCATACCCTCAAGACATCATTTTCACCCTCAAAAGCCACTCAGAATCCTGCATGTAGCATTAGAGGCCCTCTTGCAACAATACAGGAATTCCTGTAGCAAGCTTGTAGCACCACTTTCCTTCATCAGTTTTGATCCCCGTTGCAACGTTGACTCATTCAAGATGAATAATGGCCCACATCTATGATTGATGATCATGGGAAGCTCATACTCCACTCTAACCATTCCTTTTCTTCACTACAAAATAGAGCAGATTAATCTTTTTATCACAAGTATGATGCAAGTAGGCTATTGGTTTTCAAGCAAGTGTGAGCTAGGTAGAGGATACATGAAAATATGATTGGTAGTTTGATGAATTATGAAAGATAAAATAACTTCCTTTCTGCAAGTAGATTTGGTATTTTGATGGATTTTTCAAGATAAATTAGCTTTCTTTCTGCAAGTAGATTAGCCCTTGTCTTTTCATGAATTGATTAATTAAGCATCTACAAGTTGAGTAAACTGCATTTTCATAGCTAGAACTAGTTTTCAACTGTACCTTCATCAACAAGATTTAATTTTAATTCAATAGGAGGAATGGTCTCTTATCACTTTTGATCTAATTTCATAATTGAAAAAGTGAAAAAAAAATAAAAAAATAAAAAACCTTTCATGCATCGTAGGAGTAGGGATAATCAAGGAAAATTCTTACCAAAAAATTTCACACCCTCAAATAGTCAACCTTCACTCTTCTTTGGTGACTGTGAGCTTCCCTCTCTAACTGCAGGGGAGTTAGAAGACCCTCTAGGTGAGCAACTTGAATTTTTTGAAGAACATATTAATGAAGAAGAAGAACTAACTTCACCTACCCAAATTATGGCTGAAAATAGGGACAATGAAGTTTTCCCTATCAAAGAGACCAATGGAGAGGCTAGAATGAATAACATAAGCCCTACTTCCCCTCCACACTTCCATGTCTTAACTTATGATGATCCTAACACCTTCATGTTTGAATTTGTTGTTATTTGTAGGACCTATGACTATGCCTCTGATGAGCAGAAGATGATTTTATTACCCTCTACCCTTAAGGATGCAGCCTTGTGTTGGTTTATGGGTTTGCCTGGGGGTAGCATCACTACCTAGGCCCAAATGCAACAAACCTTCAATAGCAAGTACATGGACTACTTTAGGTCCAAATAAACCAAGGAAGAAATCTTTAGGATGACTCTTAGACCTGATGAATCCCTAGAAGATTATGAGGAGATATTTCAACCCAATTATAGGAGGGTCAACTGCACCCTTGATCCTGAGTCACTCAAGCTAGTTTTTCTCTGAGGGATTAGGGAGGATATGTTGGAAACCCTCATCATATTGTCTAGAGGATATATCTATTAGTTATACTATTATAACATTAAAACTGTGTTCAAGAATCACTCTAGGGATGCTAGGAAGAAGGGTAGGGTTAGTCAAGGCTTGGCCATTTCCTCTCCCTCCACAACATCCATCAAGAATGAGATAGGGAACATCTTGGAGGATTTCAAGAGTGAAATGTTGCTTACCTTTGCATTACAAATGGATTTGATGCAAATTAAAAGAAAGCGGAAGGAAGAACAAAGGGCAATGGCTATTTTCTGCCCTAGATGCACCGAAAGACATCATAGGAATGAATTCCCATTGAATGTCATAGAAGTCTGCCTAGTTTTTGAATAAAATCATGCAACATACAAATTCCCTTATTTTTCAGGAATAAAATTTATATACCAAGGAGTAGAAGGTGGGCCAAAGGAACTTTGTTTTGTCAATCAAAGAAGGCCTCAAGGACCCCGACCATATAAACAAGGCATGCAAGGTACACACCACTCGTATGATAATCTGAACTAGAATGCACCTTTGCAACCTTGGTACTCTTACATTCATCCATCCTATTCAACACCTCCTTCTTGGCCTTATGCTCCTCCATATCCTCCTCAACCTATCAACTATCTATTGTCAACCATATCCACCCCAAACTTCTTAATGGGGCAACCCATCACAAGGGTGGAGGCATCAAGTCAACCAACCTCTTCCCTTGTTTCCTCCACCCATCCTCAACTACATATCACTCTTCCTACTCGACCTAAGCAACCTCAAATGCCTTCTCAACCCAATATGAACCCAAAAAACAAGAAAGCAAATCAAGTCTACAATGGAGAGACATCATATCCCACTTATGTTGTGGAAATCCAGGAGATTAACCTTCGGCATGGGAGAGTGCTTCCAGATAACCACCCACCTTCTCCACATCAAGATATTAAATAAGAGAATGAAGAGACTATTACTCAAATCAATCCACCTCCTTTTCCTCAGAGGTTGATCCACCCTAGCTAGCACACCCCATAAGGGGTTGAACTTATGGGAGAATTGAAGAATTTGTGTGTTAAGATACCCCTTTTCTAGGCCATTAAATATGTTTCCATCTATAATAAGCTCATCAAGGATAAAATTTTCAAAAATCCTAGGAGAATAAAAAGGTACCCCCCCACCATTAATTTTGTTGGGAAATTATCAAATTTGATGCTTGGGAGGGTGATCTTCCCAAAATATCTAAATCCTGAAAGCCAAGTAGTACATGTGAACATTGATGGACTTATAGTCCCTAATAACCTAATTGATCTTGGGACTGCAATCAATGTGATGACTAAGGAAACCATGCTAAAGCTAAATCTCCAAGGGGCTTTGAGAAAGACCGCCACAATGTTGTAGCTTGCAAATAGATCCACAGTAGCGCGTAAGGGGGTTGTTGAAAATGTTATGGTCTCCATTGACTCTTAGGAGTATCTTACTGATTTCCTAGTTCTCCAACCCAAAACCAAGTTTAATGGCTATCCTCTCATCTTAGGAACTTCATGTTTAGCCATTGTTGATGCTTACATTAGTTGTAGGGCTAGGAACATGACCATTAAGAATGGACATTTTTCAAAACAACTAGTATTGTATCTTTCTACTCAACCTTCTATTGAGCATGACTTACCCATGTGGTTAGAAGAGGAGGAAGAATATGAACTATATCAAACCATCTCCCACCCAATATGCACTCTAGATACTATTACAGTAGGGGGAAACCTAATGAAGATGACCCCATTGACCATATCCTTTAGAACCAACCTCTGAATCCCATACCAATTGATGATTTTATGAAAGAATCTGGGAGTAATCCTTAGACTGACTTATGCCCTATTGACTCAAGTCCATAACATGTCAATATTGTATAGTTTGGCCCACTCATCACCTTAAAGATCAACCTTTTTCTCTCGGCCAAACAACAAGAATAGTTATGCAAAGTGTTGAGGCAACACCTGGATGCTTTTTCTTGGGATTATAAGGAAATTAAATGTGTGCATTGTACTCATCATATTTACATTAAGGAGGGATGAAAGCCTATGTTCCAACCCTAGAGAAGGATGAACCCATATCTTAAGGATATTGTGAAATAAGAACCACAAAAACTAATGGATGTAGGGTTCATATACGATATTTCAGATAGTGATTGGGTGTTACCTCTTGTCTTAGTTCCCGAGAAGAATGGGAAGTGGATACAACCAAATCCAAATCAGCCCTGAAGACCAATATAAGACCACATTCACATGTCCTTGGGGTACCTTTTCTTATAGAGTTCTTCCATTTTTTTTGTGCAATGCCCCTGCTACTTTCTAGAGGGAATTTTTGAGTATTTTTGTTGAACTGGTTCATGACTCTGTTGAAATATACTATTGGCATTATGATACAAACGTTGTCCTTGATGGCAACCCACACAGATGACAGATCATAGTGCAGCAGGTCAGTAGCAAAGAATTGATGATTAGACTACAAAGAATGAAGAAAGAAGAGTATATATGTAGGTTCACTATATACCAAGTCGTGTACACATGCAGGTTCACTATATAACAAGTCGCGTATATACGCAGGTTCGCTATATACCAAGTAGTGTATACACACAGGTTATACACGTAGGTTCACTATATACAAAGGTGCATATACACGCGGGATTGGTGATCAAAAGTCGTGTATGCGTATGCATGCACTTTCATGCACGGAAAAGTGTGTACATGTGGGAAAGCTTATTTTGGGTCCGTGGTATTTAGGCCTATGGTTTTGGACCTTGGTATTGCGTCTCAAGTGTTGAACCAAGGTATTGGGTCCCTAGTATTGGTTCTAAATGGTTTTGGACCATGGTATTGAGTAAGGCCTAAGACTATAAAAGGAGAAGAAGATCATTAGGCAAAGGTATTGAGAAAGTCTTGAATATTTGATGAAGTATGAGATCCAGTATGCAGGTTATGGGTTCATGATGCTTTGCTTGATCTAAGCTAAGGATGAATCTCAGCAGTTGATGGAGAACAAGATCTAAGGATAGATCGGGATCTAATGGCTTGGAATGAATCATCTATATATGGTTTGATCTTGTTTACTCTAGATCTGTATACTGACGCATGTAATGTTCTGTAAATGTTATGATCTGGGTATAACTCAAGTTTGAAATAGCTGCAAATCATGAATGAATATTTACATACATATGCACTGGTTGACTATGATAAAAGTGCGTACATACGCAGGTTAGATACATCTAAGTAGTGTATACCATATGAGCTATGATGTTTGAAGTTACAGGTGTTTCTGGTTGTTGATGAGTTCTGATGATTGTTTACTGGTGTCAGTATTCTGCATATTCAGATTGGTTGATTATGTTTAGCTTCAGTATTGATGGATGAGATCTATAATGGATCAGGATCAGAATGACTTATCTTTATGTGATCTGATGAACTAGTTCTGGTTGCTAACATACGTATTATATTTGTATATGTAATGATCTGGGTACGTCTGAAGTCAGGAAGTGCAGTGAAGTTATAAGTAAGTAATTAATGACATATACACTGGTTTGCTTTGATGAAGTTGCATATACACGCTGGTTCGGCACTTCCAAGTAGCGTATGCACTCTGATGCATGATGTTTGATGATACAGTTGGTTCTGAGTTCAGTGTTCTGCTCTGTGTTCTGGTGACTGCATTTTGTTGAAAGGATTTCAATGATTCAGTATTGGGTGATTCTGAGATTGATGATGCTAGTGTTGATTGATTGTGTGCTTCAATGATATTGATGGGTCCAGTATGAAAATAGGATGAAACGCAACCTTCATATTATGGTGTTGTGCTTCAGGAGTATCCAATCTGAAAATGTATGAAACATGGTACCTGGAGGAAGAAAGAGAAGGTTGTAACCTTCTGTAGGTCGGCACCTACGTACTAGTACATCAGCTAGTACAAGAGCTAAGGGGGTGGTAGCTCCCTTCCAGTA
>APFE030964717.1:69705-123031 GCA_000404065.3 Pinus taeda | reverse complement strand
TTCCCCCCCCCCCCCCCCCTCTCTCAGTATTATTTCCAACATATACATGCATGATTTCACTCCTTATGGATGTGACTTCCATGATGCTCTCTCTAATGTGTGTAAGGTCTTGAAGAAATGCATTGAAATGAATCTCTCTCTAAGCCTTGAGAAGTGGGAGTCCTTGATGAATGAGGGGATTTTCCTTGGCCATTCCATATCCAAGGGATATAAGTTGACTGAAACAAAAATTCCATCATCAAAAGGGTTCCTACCCCTCAAAAGCAAAGAGATGCCACGATTTTCTTGGGACTAGCTAGGTATTATAGGAGATTCATCAAATAATTTATTAAAGTGGTTTTACCTTTCTTTCAGTTATTGGCCAAAGATTCAAATTTGTTGGACCAGCAATTGTCAAGAGGCCCTTGAAGTGTTAAAATAAAAATTGACCACTACACCCATCCCAAGGGGTCCCAACAAGGAATTTTATTTCCATATCCATATTGATGCATCAGATAAAGCTATGGGGGGCGTTGGGACAAGTAGAGGATAATCTACCCTATGTTATCTATTTCATTAGTAAGATTTTTTCTAAAGCTAATTTGAATTACATTGTCATAGAAAAAGAACCCTTAGTTGTAATACATTCTTTAAACAAATTCAGGAACTATATCACTAGGTATCATAATTTTGTTCATACTAATCATGCAACATTAAATATTTTATGAATAAGCCCGATGTCAATGCTAGGATAATTAGGTCGATGATTGAGTCGGGTTGGTTTATTCCGTTCACCGATCATATTACCATTGGTCCTCCATACCATCCATATTTTGGGGTTAGCACTACCGATCCATCTCAGTGTCACTGATATGTTCAAGAGAAGTCATTTAGAGAATTCACCATCCAGCTAATGCCTCATCCATTGCAATACCTTCACCCTCCATTTTTCATGACCGCCATTCCTAAACCTTGTATCATCAGATCGTTTTCACCTCCACAAAATCATTTGCTTCGTTTCGTGTCATAGACGTGGGATACATTGAGGCCCTCCTACGACAAGTCGCTTCTTGTCGACATCATCTCATTATCCAAGAAGTTGACTTAGAAATAACCCTTTCAGTACTTTGAAGCTTCATGCCTCAATGGCAAGTTTCTCACTTCCGGCGATAGCTTTGCATCAATGGCCTTCGACCAGGAGATTTTGTGTGGTGTTCGACATCAGCTCATATATTCACACCATGTGAATTGTACTGTAGTACCTTGAGGGTCATCATCATTATCGGTGATTCCTCTCGCGCCTGTTAATAGCTTACATCATCGGCTAGTAATCAGGTGATGTCTTTCCATGTTCGACTTTAGAACATCTTTTCACATGGATCGACTTGTACATCGGGCGAAGATTGAACGAGTTTGAAGACCCTAGATCTAGTTTCATCAATCCAAGCTATGATATATTCAGGAATATAAAGACATCAAATGTACACAGAATCTACACAGATGATCATCCAAGCTAAGGGATTATGACTCTACCTACAAAGAATCACCAGTCTGCAACTGCAGACAATTATCTGTCCTATGTACATGAAAATGAATTTATAAAGTTGAGCATGGGAATGCCCACCTCAGCTAGAACATGAAAATAATATGATGATGATGTATTGTATTGTATCTTATGCAGGTCACCTTCCAGTTCGAATACCTCAGATCCTCATGATAAAGCATTTCACCCGACATCAAAAGATTTACAACTTCATGCTTTAGGGGGCAACTGTTATAGACATATTTGGGCACTACAACCCCAATCTGATATGTCAATAAACCAAGGACTCTTTAACCCCTAAAAGTGTTGTTTCATACCCTAAAGGATCATAGTCAACTGATTACATTATTCCCTAGAAGTTCCACCTGAAAAACCACTCAGAATTGGCCAAAACTGGACCATACTGACTGCTCCACTATCAAGGTGCGATGCATATTGGCTACTACACTAGCTAGGTGTGATGCATACTGAAGAAGCCTTCTGTGGGGTGCGATGAGTGAGAATGGACAAATGTATAAGATAGTTTGCTAAGTGGATGTTCATGGAATCTTCTAGAAACTTCCTCTATGACACTTGCCTCTCTGAATTCACCTAGGGATGAGTAAGAGATCCAAGAAATCTACAAGTAGAACTAAGAATGACAAGTGGAATGACACTAATCAAAAACCCAGAGATGACTCGCACCTCTACAAACATCTATAAATGGATCCCTCATCTGAGAGATCTGGGGGTTGGAATTCTGTAATTTGAAAAGAAGTGTTGTTAGTTTGTCTTTGAGAAGAAGCATTGTATTGTTGGGTGATCTTGCTTTTCATGAGGTGAAGAGGGCTTTGATGTTGGGAGGATGATGCTAGATCAAACAGCTGGGTTTTAATTCTCCCTTCTACTTTAATAAAGTTCTTTGAGTTTTCCTCCATACAATCGTGTACTTGTGAATCTTTTTATTTGTGAATGCAATTGTATGTTCAATGTATTTCTGATACTGCATTGTTTATGATATTATAGATCGAGATGCTTTGATGGTGTTTTGTTACTTTGTTTCTACAGGTATTTTCTAAGTGGGACAAGTAGGAGAAGGGTTGCAAGCTCTATCGAAGGAGAGATAAATCGAGCAAGGAGTCAAGCAGAAGATCTATGTTGGTCCATTTACTTCTCTCTTATCTATCATACATAAAGTAAATTACAAATTGTTTTGATTGTTTGTTTGTAAGATAGATACCAATCTTAGTGGGACTAGTAGATTGAAAAGACACTAGTTTTCCCGAAAATAGAGGCAACACCATATCAAGCACAAGACATCCACTTCCTATCACCCTCAAGAAAATGGGAAAGTAGATGTCACAAATAGAGCATTGGAGAGAATCCTCACAAAGTTTGTTAGCAGTGGCAAGAAACATTGGGCACAGATACTAGTAGAGGCCACTTAGGCCTACAACACCACTTGTAAAACCACCACTGGATTCACTCCATATGACCTGGTTTATGGGAAGAAGGCTTTGCTTTCTATTGAGTTTGAATATAACACTTTGAGAATGGAAACTCAGTTGGACTTAGAATTCACTAAAGCATAGCAAGAAAGGTTGCTCCAACTGAATGTATTAGATGAGTTCAGACTGTAAGATCTCCTACACACTGAATTCATACAACTGCAAACGAAGGTATGGAATGAAAATAATATCAAGGAAAAGACTTCTCAAGAAGGGGATTGGGCTCTTTTATATGATTCTATGTTCAAATATTTTAAAAAGAAGCTAATGATAATATGGTTGGTTCCACACCTAGTAGAAAACTGTAATGAAAATGGATCTGTCCAAATCAGAACCATTGATGAGGAAGGCATTCCCTTTCTTGTAAATGTTTATAATTTGAAGCTATATAGAAGATCTCTGTCTAAGAAAGATTTTATTAGTTAAGCCAGCAAAGAATTAAATGTGATTGGGAGTTTCATATCTTCCAGTCCACAACATTCCTATAAATTTGAAAAAAAATAAAAAACTAAAAATAAAAGGCTTGGATGAAAACCTCTATGAGGCTTCTGAGGCCAACTCCAGGGTTGAAAACCTCTCTGAGGCATCCCATGAGCAAAAACAAAAGAGAGAAAAAATAGTAAATATACCCAGGCTAAAACCTCTTATGGGGCACCTAGGGAAAGCATGCAGATTGAAAACCTCCTCATAGGTAGCCTGTTTGTCTCAAGAAAAAAGAAAAATAAAAAGGGGGAAGAAGAACACAAGGAAGAAGCTTATACCATGTCTACTAATCTATCTCTTGTTTTACAGGATTGCACATAGTGGTATATTTCATGCCTACACCTACAAGCTATCAGCCATCCTTCCATCCATACACCTCATATCCATATTCTCCATTCATATGACCATCTCTCTCCACCATACCATTGGCAATAAATTCAAATTTAACCTCCTCTTTGTGATGCTATAGGAGGGACATGTATTGCTACAAGAGGTCTTGTAATGCTACAAGAGGATCCTGTAAAGCTACAGGAGGTAGATGTAAGGAGGAGAACATCCCAAAAGACCATTATGACTAACATAAATTTTAAAGAGGGTCCTCTAATGATTTTTCCATCACCCATCCACTCCATTTCGCCAAAAAAAATCCCAAATTATCCACTCTGTCCTACCTTAAAAACGCACACACATAAACCACTATTTTCTATTTATATAGTGTCTTCACTACTCCTTCATGACTCTAACCATGTTCTCATGAATTTTCATCATCTCCCTCAGCACCATCATGCAAACTGAAGACTTCAATGGGGGATCAAAAGACTATTATAGGAAGAAAACTTCTCTTGTAGCAACCTATGCAGCCACAACATAAATCACCGATATTATTGTTTTCCACCACCAGAAAGGATGATGGAGCCTTATCTACAACTATGAAGAGACACATCATCCTCAGGGAAGAATTCCACCACCAACAACATCTTGGACATCAAGGAGGGACCTACACACACACAACAAAAGCAAAAATCAAGGTATCATCAAGAAAGAAGACATGCATAGGAAACAAGTCAAAGAATCAAGTCCTTTGATCATAATGATATATGGCCCAGCTCCAACATGCAACCCTCTGTATCAATTCGATCCACATGTAGGCTCAGGTATGGTGATGTAGGTGCATGCCACTCAGAGGGAAAAAGCCTATAGTTTCTATGTTTTCTAGTTAAAAATAGAATAAAAATAAAACATGCTATCTTTTTTTTAAAAAGTAGGATAGGAGTGGAGAATAAAACTTGTTATCTTTTCATAAGATAGACAAATTGTAAAAAAGCCTTAAATTACCTTGTAAAAGGTTGCTTTTGTAATAGGCAAAGTTATCTATATGAATAAAAAAAAAGGGACTTGGCCGCCAAGCTGGGGAGAGGAGGCGATGCCAGTGTTTTTTTTATGAACTCTCTCAATGTAATGAAAATAAAGGATATATGGTGAATTGGTATTGTGAAATCACCGAATCATTTTTTAAATCTGCCACTTCCACGTTGAATAAAGATTATTAAAAATATTACTGAACTGTGCATTGAATAAAGATTAAAAATATATTATTGAAGGCTTGGCGCTATTGATCACAGGTGATAAGACTGTCTGTTAATTGTTTGGGGAACGTATTTTCCAGCTATTGCTTCAAGGCGATTCTCCAACGCCTGGCTCGAGGGCAGAGTTTATGCACGGAGTTTCTTTATAATTTTTGTTGAATACAGAGATGCATTGTGGTTGAGCAGGATTCTGGATGGTTGCATGTATCGATTGTAGTGGATGCCAAGAGAAGGACAGAGTTATATGCGCGGAGGTAGCTGTGCATTCTTGAGATTACCGCGTGGAGAGGGGTCCGCTGGCAGAGCGGTTATTACCCAATTATATCAACAGCAAACAGAGCCCGTGCCTACAAAAAATGAAATTTAATATGGTTTGAATGTTGTGTGCTCATCAATTAATTCTCTGAATGCTCTGTTTCCACATTACATAGTGATTCAACTGTTGGATGGTCTGAACTCCACGGTGATCTATTGGTATTTTCGATATCTTTGCATTGGATTGAAAGTTAATCCATTGTGCTTGCAATAGTGTAGCATAAATCCTTTCTTTGAAAGGTCGCCATAGTAATAGATATAGAATTGGGATTATTTTTTTTCTGCCTCTGATTATAATTTAGGAAGACTGTGACTCTTCAAAAGAGGAATGAAGCTATCAGTTTAATGACTGATACGCTTGAAGGAAATAAAAGGGAGAGAGAGTCAGATATTGAAGAGATTGCAGCCAAATTGGAGAGACTATCATTAGAGCCAGCACCCTTGCCATCATTAGTGGTATCAGAGCCAGCAACTGACATTGAATTGAATCTCAGGAACATGAGAAGGATGGATTTCAGAGTTGGAAGAGGACGAGGATGTGGTGGAAGAGGATGGCCTGTTATAAACGTTGAAATAATGGAAAGCATAGAAGAGTTGCGAGCTAGATTGGATGCGTTAACCTCACACAGGAACATAGATGATGGAGATTTCAGTGAGCCCGAAGTTGAAGCTATAGAGGAGGAAGCTGTACAGGTTACTCCTGAGATGAGGTTCCTTCAGTCAGTGTTGAAATCCATAGCCAGGCCATGGAACCAATTAGTGTCGATCTACCAAGGAGGACTGAATCCAAAAGAATTGATCGACTGGATTAATAACATGGAGAAATTCTTCGATTATGAAGAAATGAAAGATGAGAAGAAAGTAAAGTTTGTTGTCACCAAATTAAAAGGCCATGCAGCACTCTGGTGAGATGGTGTGCAGGCGGAAAGGAGGAGACTTGGTAAGCAACCAATCAATAATTGGAGCAGAATGGTAGCAAAGTTAAAAGGTAAGTTTTTGCCCAGTAATTATCAGCAAACATTATTTAGACAAATGCAAAATCTTAGACAGAGAGCTTTAATAGTGAAAGAATATACATAAGAGTTTTATAAGGTGAGCATAAGAGCTGGAGAAGCGCAAGACACAGATGAGAAGGTGGCTAGATATATGAATGGCCTCACGATGGACATTCAGGATGAGATAAGTCTGTTGTCTCCTAAAACAGTAGAGGAAGCTTATCAGATAGCACTGAAAGCTGAAGAAAAACTCATGAGGAAGCAGTCTGCCAGAGGAAGAGGGACTTTCAGAGGAAAAGAAAGTCAAGGTGGTAGTGGAAGATCTACAACACCTAAAGAAGGAGCTAGCAGTAGCTCAACCCAGCATGCACCCACAGGAGGTGATGCAAGAGGAAGAGGGAGTTTTTCTAGATGAAGAGGAGGCAGAGGAGGAGGCAGAGAAATAAGATGTTACAGATGCAATAAGCTGGGACATAGAGCTTTTGAGTTTCCAGAGAATGCAGAAACAAAGCATAGGAATGCAATTGTTGCTCCAGCTAAGGAAGAGGCACCAGTGGCAGCAATAACAGAAGAAGTAAATACACCAGAAAGAGGAGAATCTCTGGTACTTAATATAGTCCTACTTAAGCCAGTAAACGAGATGGCTGAACTGCCACAAAGGAAGACTTTATTCAGGACAGTGTGCAAAGTCCAAGGGAAATGTTTCCAGATGATCATTGATAGTGGTAGCAATGATAATTTGGTTTCTACAGAAGTAGTGGAGAAATTGATGCTAAAGACAATGAAGCATCCAACACCTTATAAAGTGTCATGGTTGAAAAAGGGACATCAACTGCTGGTAAGTGAACAGTGTGAAGTAGAATTTCAAGTGGGAAAGTACAAAGATAAAATTGTTTGTGATGTGACGCCTATGGACGTGTGTCACATATTGCTTGGAAGACCTTGGCAATATGACAGAGCAACCATACATGATGGGAAGAGAAGCACCTACAAGTTTGGAAGGGATGGTGTCAATCATACATTGTTGCCTTTACAGGAAGAAGATGGACCGAGACAGAAGACTGATCCAAAAACTCTGTTATTTGGAAGAAAGGAATACTTGGAGTAGATAGTGGACATACAGTTGAGACGGGAAGAACTCAAAGCAGCTGAGTTGGAAGAGGAGGTTTCCATTGGTGAAGTAGAGGAGAAGATCATTGATGATCCCTTGAGTTATTGGGTAAATCCAGATCAGTTGGATAGTGTGAATTTTTGTGTTTGTATAGCTGACAATTGTGATGTGATTACAGGTGTTGAGAAGGATGCACAATCTTGTGAAGCTGTCACAAACATGGAAAAGAATCTTTCATGAGATAAGTACTTTGAAGAAGAAAGCAACAATGCTTTTGTTGTTACAGCACATGAAGTTCTTGTGAAGGAAAAAAAGGATCAGCTTGAGGAGCTGGTATATGAACCAACAGTTGAGTCTGTTAAAACTTGTAGTTTTCAAACTGACAAGTTGTGCATGAATGCAGGGATGATACATGATGATGATCAATTTGTTATAAATGCTGATAATGACAAATTGTTTTTATGAAGTGATGGAGAGATAACTGAGTTTATTGCAAGAGTTGAGAATCAGAATTATGTTTCAATAACAGATGATGATATGGTGACAACAGGAAGCTTGGCTTGTGAAAGTATTGAAGATTGCATAGAAAGTTTTTCAAAGGATATGACAGGTTTATGGCATGAGTTAAATTTTCTAGAGAAGAGACTAGAAGTACAGAAGATAAGTATTCAGAATATAAAGACAGAGATGAATGAAAATAAATAGGTTCATTTTTATGAACCAGAATACAGAGGCATTCTCAGAGAAGATGATGCTGAGGATAGACTGAGTGATAATCTCAAGAATGATTGGGATCAGTATACTGAAATACTGGCAACGGGAAGTAAGGCACTGAGGCCTTATGAATTTTATTTTAACAAGTGTTTTATGAATGCGGGTATTGTTGCAGAACATTTGACTCAGTTGAATAGTGAAATGAAGAGAGAAGAAGTTTTATGTTCCAGAAGACAAGAGGGTATGGATGATCATGTGGCAGTCAAAACAGAAACAAGCATAGAAGCAAGAAGTCAACGAGTGACAGTACAGACTGAGAAAGCCGTCTTAGCTCAGCAGGCAGAAAGAAACCAGCAGCTTGAAGATTTATTGGACAAGGAAATTGAATTAATCAGAAGAATCATGTTGAAAGTGTCTCGCAGGAAGACATCAGCAAGGAAGAGAAGCAGCATCAAAATGAAAACAAGGACAGATTGTGAAAGTGCAACTGATGGAGCAAGACAGCATAAAATATGGAGACCTGGAGAAAAGCAGCAAGCAACAGCAAATGATAACTTGCAGAACATAGTGTGGGACCCTCGAAGACAAGAACAAAGACTAAAACGCATGATCAGGAGATCATGATCATTTTCAACCTTGGGAGTCTGATGATGGTGCATGCCACTCAGAGGGAAAAAGCCTACAGTTTCTATGTTTTCTAGTTAAAAATAGGATAAAAATAAAACATGCTATCTTTTTTTTAAAAAGTAGGATAGGAGTGGAGAATAAAACTTGCTATCTTTTCATAAGATAGACAAATTGTAAAAAAGCCTTAATATAGTGGAAGATCTGGCTCAATCACTATCCGCTATGTTGACACTTGAAGTACTGCAGAATTGCCCCTCCCAAAAATAGGCTTTGTTATAAAAAATAGGTGGGATTGACCCAACGGATTCCAATCTTGTGGCCTTTAACCATAAAGGATACGAACCTCAGTTACCGGCCCAACTTGCTTTCCTTATACAGGTAAAAGCCGTCAACAAAAATTTTCATCAAATAATCATTGATGAGGGGGCATCTACCTATATTATGTTAATGAGTTGCTGGAAAACTTTAGGCTCACCACCCTTGTCACGATCATCAACAACATTAAAAGCGTTCGATGGAAGAACATACACACCGTATGGGATTTTAAGTAACTTGCAAGTTGAACTAGGTGGTAAGACAGTAGAAATTGAAGTCCAGGTCATCGATGGAAACCTCGACTACAATATCTTACTAGGAAGGCCATGGATTTATGCTAAGGCCATCGTTGTGTCAACCTATCTTAGAAGGATTGCATTTCCCTTCCAAGGCGGGATTACAATTGTTGACCAACTGACCTTTTTCCCTAATAGTTCACAAGCTACTAGAAGCATTCCATTGATCCATGGAAGCTATCAATCACTTCAAAATGTCAGAATAGGTCTCCTAAAAGACCCTTCCTTAATGGGTACTTTTTCCCTCCCGCCTCCAAGTAATCTAGTGGAAGTGGCCACAGTGGAAACCTGTCATATGATATCTTCTACATCATCAAAGATTAAGAAGAATTCTGACAATTTTGATAGTGTGGATCATCGCCAGGTGTTGCCCCTAAAATCTTTGTAGCAATCAATTTTCTGGACCTGGGTGGCAAACCGAAATCAACACTCAGCGAGTGTTTGGATAGACAGGTCTCTAGAGAATGGCACCTCTTCTGATCCTTGGTCTCGTATACATTCTACAGATGAAGGAATCATTCAGCCAATGATGATAGGAGAGGCACCATGGGAAGATTACCACCATCATTACCACCTTCAAGATAACAATAAAGTTTATTCCAGCGACCTTAATCATCCTTTAGTATTTTATTTTCTATCAAATACTGTAAATATAGTGGATTCCTAGTGAAATCTGTTCAATATTGAGGAAACTATAGCCATTAATGTCTCAACCAAACATAATGTCATAGAGAATTCATGTTGGCAAAAATTTTTCTCCTTCAAAACTGGAAATATACTGCGCTCTCTTTCACGAATTCAAAGATGTCTTTGCATGGTCATATGAAGAAATTCCAGGCATTAACTCAAGCATTGTTGAACATGGAATCAAGATGTATCCAGATGTCAAACTAGTACGGCAATGGCTTCGACCGGTTCACCCAAAGAAAGTTGTTGCCATTAAGGTAGAAGTTGAAAAACTTTTACATGCTGGTTTCATTTACCTTGTTTCTCTCACTGATTGGGTATGGAATATTATTCCTGTGATGAAAAATCAAGGAACGATTAGAGTGTGCATTGATTATAGGGATGTAAATCAAGCATGTCCAAAGGACAACTACCTACACCCTTCATCGACCAAATAATTGATGAATGTGCCGGATGCGAAATATTTTCATTCATGGATGGACTTTCCGGATACAACCAAATCAATATCCACCCACAGGACCAGTCGAAAACTGCATTCATATGTCCGTGGGGCACATTCGCGTTCGTAAACTACCTTTCAGTTTGAATAATGCAGGAGCAACTTTTCATACAGCAATGAACTATGCCTTCCATGACATCAAGCAAATCATTCAACCGTATCTCTACGATCTACCAGCTCATTCACAAAAGTGAAATGATCATCCGTAGCATTTGAGAGCCATATTTCTACGTTGCAGACACTACAAGATATGACTCAATCCACACAAGTGTGTGTTTTGTGTTGAATCTGTTCGATCACTTGGTTTCGTAGTTTATAAGGACAGAATTTGACTCAACCCATGTAAGGTTCAAGCAATCCTTGACATGCCTCCACCTTCAAATTTGCTTCAGACTCAGAAACTCCAAGGGAAAGCAAACTTTCTAAGGAGGTTCATTCCAAATTACGCTGAACTTGCTAAAGGTTATACACGTCTTTTGAAAAAAGAAGTACCCTTCAACTGGGATCAGGTTGCGCAAGCTTCCTTTGATGCTTTAAAAGATTCCCTAATAAAAGCATCATTAATGTATGCTCTTGATTATCAAAAAGAATTTAAGCTGTATCTCGCTACTACAGATGCAACCATCACCATGGTTTTAGTACAAGAAGACAATGGAATAGAACATCCTATGTATTATTTAAGCCGCAACTTAAATGATACAGAAACCAAGTACTCCTATGTTGAAAAGCTGGCTTTAGTAGCTGTTCAAGCAATACAGAGATTTCGACACTATATACTCTTTCGCAAAACTACCATTCAGTCAGATTGCAACCCTATGACCTACATTTTGTTGCGTCAATTACTAGGGGGCAAATATTCCAAATGGATAGCCATTTTGCAAGAGTTTGATATGAAATTCACCAAATCCAAATCAAAGAAATCTCTCGTCTTCGCAGAGTTACTTTGTGATCTCCCATCATCGTCCAAAAGTTTAACATCTAAAGCATCAATCATGGATGAGACTCTATTTCTAATATCGTCAAGTGATCCATGGTATGGAGATATACTGGTCTATCTCCAAACCCAAACTTTTAGGCCTAACACATCTCGCTCTAAACAGCGGCGTATTTGATACCAAGCTAAAGACTACATGATCGCCGGTGATACACTTTACCTTCGTGGTGTCGATATAGCTCTGCAAACATGCCTCACGCATGAGGAGGCTGAAAAAGTCCTCAATGATTGTCATTCAGGTGCATGTGGGGGGCATCTATCCGGTTACGCTACTGCACAAAATATCTTACGAGCTGGTTACTTCTGGCCCACTATATTCAAATATTGCATAATTGCAGTCAAAATTTGCCATGCTTGTCATATTTTTTATCACAAAACCAGATACCACCTACACCATTGCATCCAGTAGTTGTTGTTGGGCCATTCGCTAAATGGGGCATAGATTTCATGACATGTAACCCCACCTTGGCCGGGGGGCATGGGTATATTATAGTTGCTGTCGACTATTGTACAAAATGGGTCGAGGCGATGCCTACATTAAACAACAGCGGTGAAACGGCTGCTCTCTTTTTTTTCAATCATGTAGTCTCTAGATTTGGTGTTCCACAGGCTATAGTCACAGATCATGGATCATATTTTTGCAATCACATGATGGTTGAATTGACTGCCGAATTAGGACTGTCCCACGATATTTCTACTCCATATTATCTGCAGGATAACATACAGGTTGAGTCGATCAACAAAGTCCTGAAGGGCATGCTGCAAAGGATGATTGGAGTCCACAAGAAAAATTTGCATCTAATCATGTACTTAGCTCTATGGGCATATAGGACATCGGTGAGAAATGTGATCAGATTTACGCCCTTTTAGTTGGTTTATGGTCTGGAAGTTGCCTTACCAATTCAATGCAAAATTTCATCTCTCAAGCTTATCTGCTTCCTGAAACTTCGAAGGAAGAGGCTCATTTCTTGGAACTAATCCACTTGGATGAAACCCGTTGTGATGCCACGCTGGCCAATGAAGCACATAAGAAACATGTTAAGGCGCAATTTGACAAAAATGTCAAGCCTCATGTCTTCTCTAAAGGTGACCTGGTCTTGCTCTACGATCAGGACTCTGATAAATTGGGAGCAGGTAAGTTCGAACCATTATGGATGGACCCCTATGTTGTTAAATGAGATTCCACTGTCACAACCCCGAAACGGGTTGTATCTTAAGCATTAATATGCTTGATTGAGTATAGTAAACTCTTCATAGATATGCTTTTGTTACATTTTTTGTTTTCTTTAAGAGTTGTCATTTTGGTTAGGTAATCCACTTTGCATTTGTTGCAGATGTCAGACTTTTTGGAAACATTCGTTGGATATGCCGACGGAGCTAGTCGTAGTACACAGAACCTATCTTCTGCAGCGTGGGCCATTTTCGCTCCAAGCGGCGAGTTAGTGAGTTTCAGAGGGATATTTATTGGTAGATCAACGAACAACATCACTGAGTATAGTGTGTTGATTGATCTTCTCTCTGATGCCATTTCACATGGCATACACTGACTTGTTATTCGGCTAGACTCACAGCTCGTCATTCTACAACTTACTAGTGTCTATTCCGTTTAGAACCCAACTATTTATCATATGTTCCTAAGAGTCAGGATTTTGGAAAGGCAGTTTGATTCCATTCAATATCAATATATTTCCAGAAAATTAAACACATTAACTGATTCATTAGCAAATTATGTGTTAGATAGACATTTGCAACATTTGTAAATAAAGCATTTTACATTAACATTTGCATCAGGATTGCATAACTTAACCAAGATAAAACTCCAAAAACCAAAAATATATAACTGTTTATAGTTTTTAAAAAATGTTTTGTGTCCAGGAAAAAATCGTTCATACGACCCAAAAACTCAAAAATGCATAAAAGCATCCTAGACTAATGATGCTGGTGATAACATGTCACTGCCTGTGTGATCATACGCAAGAGCCTAGTCCAGTGACTCGACATGCTAGTAGTATGGTGTTGTGACCTCAGAGGTAAGTCGTTGATCCTCACATCCTGAATACCAAGAGTGAGACCCTCGATCTGATCCTACAGCACCACCAGTGTCTTCACTATGTCCAAATCACAAAGGACAGCCCTCCCTACAGCCTCTCCTGCTGGAGCGTCAGCTGCCGCCCTTGGTTGTGTCGCTGGCCACACTGGCCCAACATCTGCACACATATACAAGTTTGATTAGTCTTGATAACATTTAAAAACAAAAAAACATTATAAAACTGATAAACAAAGACAATGTCAAATCATTTTACCCATAACACTCCACTGCTCGCTAGCCGGTAATGCCAAATCCGGGTCGCCTCGAAAATCCATCCCAATATATGGATACTCCACGAATACCATCTCTTGATGGTCAAACCACTCAAAGCAGGCATCAAAGAAAGAAATCTATGACTGACTAGCATGCCTGGCCATGAGATCAACCCATCTCTGCATCTGTGGTTCCCTCAATGCTGGCAATCCTAGTGAAATGTACTGAGGCTGCATCAGTGGAATCCTCTCCAAGGAAAAAGCAGTCAATATGGAACCATAGCCAAATTTCTTGGATCTTCCATTCTTTACCTTGGAGATCTATTCTTTTATGACCAAAAGTACCGCCTCACACCAGTTGAATACATTCAATTCCAGGCATTCCAGGGCGTACTGCATGTAAGATCTGTTTGCCAAATGAAGAGCCACGCTACTAGCCAATCTAGCAAAGGTGAATAAAAGGGTCCTCAAGGGCTGATCAGTGACATCCCGGATATTGATCTTGCTATCCCTGTTGGGCTAAGATCCATATCTACAGAACTGACGGATATAATCTCTCACAGACTCGCCTCCACGGGCGGATCCTGATAATGAGAGAGGGGCACCACGTCTCAATAACCCCATCAAAAGGTAGATATCCTCGACTGTCAATGAAATGGATTTGCCTCTAATCTAGAATACCTGGTTGATTGGATCCCAAGCATCGAGGAAATACTACAATAAATTGATTTGTTGTCTCATGCTGGATATGCGGAAGAATTTGAGCAAACCATAGTTTTGTAATGTAATAACCATACCCTAATCATGTAAGGAAATCATGTCCTCTTCTTCATGTTCACGTTCACACCATGTGATGACCATCTTGATCCGATAAATCTATAAAACACAGACAAAAGATGAATTAGGATCCTGATTTGAGCAAAAACAGGAAAACATTTCATGAAAACTCACTATGTAAAGTTTCACTTTTGCGCCCATCGCACCCTGCCTATGCACCGGGTGAGATGCATACTGACTGGTCAGCGTCCAGCTCAGTATGCATCTCACTTTTCGATGTAGGCCAAGTGCAATGGACGGAGAACGAGTTCTTAAAACCCCAAGGGCTCGAAAGAAGGAAAAAAATTGCTCAAAATCAAAGAAGAATGGTATGAAAATGAAGAGCTCAAGGTTAGCTCCTACCTGGTCCTAACGGTGTGGTGAATAGTCCACTGGATCTCACAAAATCAGCTGATGAAAATTGAGGGGGAAAACCACTCCAAAGCTCCAAAATCCCAAATTTGAAATGAAATGGTAAAAATGAGAGGTAAAACTACTTTTTATGTTACTATTCACGTACTCTAAGTAAAATGTTAGTTTTTTAATTCATTTTTTGGGCATATATATGTATTTCTAATCAATTTGATGTAGCAATTGAGTAGGTTGTACGACCATCGAAAGAATCTAACGTATTAAATGGTGAATTGAACATCTTTGACTATTGTTACAAGAAATGTTTTCGCAAGATTCAAGCTCATTAACAAATAAACTTGTTGCTGAGCATATGTTCCCCAGAGTTCAAGCTCGTTAAAAAATGAACCCACCTTCGGTAAATAACCTTTGTGATTGCCATTCTATCTGCCTTTCAAACCTTGGTTGTGTTCCTTCCATCACCTCCATCCATTTTGCCAATCATACACTTCCACTTGATTGTTTACCATTTTGAGGAACAACTGCGATGAGTGGTCCTATTAGCCACCCTCTTCACATTGCCATGTTTTGAGAAGTTCCAAGATTACCTAGAACCAGTTGCTACCCTAATCGCCACTCGTTCCTCAAAAAATGAGTATGCTTTAAACTCTTTTCGAACTCACTAAATATGAAAATATTATCGAGCAATTGGCCTCTCCAGCTCGCTAAAGTGATTGGAAGTGCCATCCCTCCTGTATTTTAATCTTTTTGGACCTGAGGGATTATCCCACAAAACGATTGAGCAATTGGCCTCTCCAGCTCACTAAAGTGATTGGAAGTGCCATCCCTCCTATATTTTAATCTTTTTGGACCTGAGGAATTATCCCACAAAAAGATTGAGCAATTGGCCTCTCCATCTCTCTAAAGTGATTGGAAGTGCCATCCCTCCTGTATTTTAATATTTTTGGACCTGAGGGATTATCCCACAAAAATATTGAGCGCTTGTCTTTTTCGGCTTGCTAAAGTGATTGAAAAAGTCATCCCTTTTGTATTATTTTAATCTTTTTCAGACTCAAGGGATTATGCTATGAAAAAGAACTGCTGGAGTTTCCTTTTCATCCCTTTTCAAACTCTCTAAACATGAAAAGGACTGAGTTTTCTTTATCATTAGACTTGTTAAAACAATAGCGAAAAACTTGTACATCTAGAAAACAACAATTTTCACTATCGCTAGGCTCACTAAAACATAGCAACATGTTTTCTCGAAGGGAAAATTATAGAACAAGTACATGTTATCCTCCTCAAGATTGACAAAAATAAAGAGGTACTGGTCAGCAATGACTAGGGAAAAAGGGAAGAAAACTTGAAGAATTTTATTGGTAGCAGGTCGCTCTTGAACATGACACTTTCACTCCATCACCATGATTGAGTCGGGTTGGGTTATTTCGTTCACCAATCATATTACCATTGGTCCTCCATACCATCCATATTTTGGGGTTAACGCTACCGATCCATCTCAGTGTCACTGATATGTTCAAGAGAAGTCATTTAGAGAATTCACCATCTAGCTAATGCCTCATCCACTGAAATACCTTCACCCTCCATTTTTCATGACCGCCATTCCTAAACCTTGTATCATCAGATCGTTTTCACCTCCAAAAAATCATTTGCTTCGTTTTGTGTCATAGACGTGGGATACATTGAGGCCCTCCTACGACAAGTCACTTCTTGTCGACATCATCTCATTATCCAAGAATTTGACTTAGAAATAACCCTTTAAGTACTTTGAAGCTTCATGCCTCAATGGCAACTTTCTCACTTCCGGCAATGATTGAGTCGGGTTGGTTTATTCCGTTCACCGATCATATTACCATTGGTCCTCCATACCATCCATATTTTGGGGTTAACGCTACCAATCCATCTTAGTGTCACTGATATGTTCAAGAGAAGTCATTTATAGAATTCACCATCTAGCTAATGCCTCATCCACTGCAATACCTTCACCCTCCATTTTTCATGACCGCCATTCCTAAACCTTGTATCATTAGATCGTTTTCAGCTCCACAAAATCATTTGCTTTGTTTCGTGTCATAGACGTGGGATACATTGAGGCCCTCCTATGACAAGTCACTTCTTGTCGACATCATCTCATTATCCAAGAAGTTGACTTAGAAACAACCCTTTCAGTACTTTGAAGCTTCATGCCTCAATGGCAAGTTTCTCACTTCCGGCGATAGCTTTGCATCAATGGCCTTCAACCAGGAGATTTTGTGTGGTGTTCGACATCGGCTCATATATTCACACCATGTGAATTGTACTGTAGTACCTTGAGGGTCATCATCATTATCGGTGATTCCTCTCGCGCCTGTTAATAGCTTACATCATCGGCTAGTAATCAGGTGATGTCTTTCCATGTTCGACTTTAGAACATCTTTTCACATGGATCGACTTGTACATCGGGCGAAGATTGAACGAGTTTGAAGACCCTAGATCTAGTTTCATCAATCCAAGCTATGATATATTCAGGAATATAAAGACATCAAATGTACACAGAATCTACACAGATGATCATCCAAGCTAAGGGATTATGACTCTACCTACAAAGAATCACCAGTCTGCAACTGCAGACAATTATCTGTCCTATGTACATGAAAATGAATTTATAAAGTTGAGCATGGGAATGCCCACCTCAGCTAGAACATGAAAATAATATGATGATGATGTATTGTATTGTATCTTATGCAGGTCACCTTCCAGTTCGAATACCTCAGATCCTCATGATAAAGCATTTCACCCGACATCAAAAGATTTACGACTTCATGCTTTAGGGGGCAACTGTTATAGACATATTTGGGCACTACAACCCCAATCTGATATGTTAATAAACCAAGGACTCTTTAACCCCTAAAAGTGTTGTTTCATACCCTAAAGGATCATAGTCAACTGATTACATTATTCCCTAGAAGTTCCACTTGAAAAACCACTCAGAATTGGCCAAAACTGGACCATACTGACTGCTCCACTATCAAGGTGTGATGCATATTGGCTACTACACTAGCTAGGTGTGATGCATACTGAAGAAGCCTTCTGTGGGGTGCGATGAGTGAGAATGGACAAATGTATAAGATAGTTTGCTAAGTGGATGTTCATGGAATCTTCTAGAAACTTCCTCTATGACACTTGCCTCTCTGAATTCACCTAGGGATGAGTAAGAGATCCAAGAAATCTACAAGTAGAACTAAGAACGACAAGTTGAATGACACTAATCAAAAACCCAGAGATGACTCGCACCTCTACAAACATCTATAAATGGATCCCTCATCTGAGAGATCTGGGGGTTGGAATTCTGTAATTTGAAAAGAAGTGTTGTTAGTTTGCCTTTGAGAAGAAGCATTGTATTGTTGGGTGATCTTGCTTTTCATGAGGTGAAGAGGGCTTTGATGTTGGGAGGATGATGCTAGATCAAACAGCTGGGTTTTAATTCTCCCTTCTACTTTAATAAAGTTCTTTGAGTTTTCCTCCATACAATCGTGTACTTGTGAATATTTTTATTTGTGAATGCAATTGTATGTTCAATGTATTTATGATACTGCATTGTTTATGATATTATAGATCGAGATGCTTTGATGGTGTTTTGTTACTTTGTTTCTACAGGTATTTTCTAAGTGGGACAAGTAGGAGAAGGGTTGCAAGCTCTATCGAAGGAGAGATAAATCGAGCAAGGAGTCAAGCAGAAGATCTATGTTGGTCCATTTACTTCTCTCTTATCTATCATACATAAAGTAAATTACAAATTGTTTTGATTGTTTGTTTGTAAGATAGCTACCAATCTTAGTGGGACTAGTAGATTGAAAAGACACTAGTTTTCCCGAAAATAGAGGCAACACCATATCAAGCACAAGACATCCACTTCCTATCACCCTCAAGAAAATGGGAAAGTAGATGTCACAAATAGAGCATTGGAGAGAATCCTCACAAAGTTTGTTAGCAGTGGCAAGAAACATTGGGCACAGATACTAGTAGAGGCCACTTAGGCCTACAACACCACTTGTAAAACCACCACTGGATTCACTCCATATGACTTGGTTTATGGGAAGAAGGCTTTGCTTTCTATTGAGTTTGAATATAACACTTTGAGAATGGAAACTCATTTGGACTTATAATTAACTAAAGCATAGCAAGAAAGGTTGCTCCAACTGAATGTATTAGATGAGTTTAGACTGTAAGATCTCCTACACACTGAAGTCATACAACTGCAAAAGAAGGTATGGAATGAAAATAATATCAAGGAAAAGACTTCTCAAGAAGGGGATTGGGCTCTGTTATATGATTCTATGTTCAAATATTTTAAAAAGAAGCTAATGATAATATGGTTGGTTCCACACCTAGTAGAAAACTGTAATGAAAATGGATCTGTCCAAATCAGAACCATTGATGAGGAAGGCATTCCCTTTCTTGTAAATGGTTATAATTTGAAGCTATATAGAAGATCTCTGTCTAAGAAAGATTTTATTAGTTAAGCCAGCAAAGAATTAAATGTGATTGGGAGTTTCATATCTTCCAGTCCACAACATTCCTATAAATTTGAAAAAAAATAAAAAAGTAAAAATAAAAGGCTTGGATGAAAACCTCTATGAGGCATCTGAGGCCAACTCCAGGGTTGAAAACCTCTCTGAGGCATCCCATGAGCAAAAACAAAAGAGAGAAAAAATAGTAAATATACCCAGGCTAAAACCTCTTAGGGTCACCTAGGGAAAGCATGCAGATTGAAAACCTCCTCATAGGTAGCCTGTTTGTCTCAAGAAAAAAGAAAAATAAAAAGGGGGAAGAAGAACACAAGGAAGAAGCTTATACCATGTCTACTAATCTATCTCTTGTTTTACAGGATTGCACATAGTGGTATATTTCATGGCTACACCTACAAGCTATCAGCCATCCTTCCATCCATACACCTCATATCCATCTTCTCCATTCATATGACCATCTCTCTCCACCATACCATTGGCAATAAATTCAAATTTAACCTCCTCTTTATGATGCTATAGGAGGGACATGTATTGCTACAAGAGGATCCTGTAAAGCTACAGGAGGTAGATGTAAGGAGGAGAACATCCCAAAAGACCATTATGACTAACATAAATTTTAAAGAGGGTCCTCAAATGATTTTTCCATCACCCATCCACTCCATTTCGCCAAAAAAAATCCCAAATTATCCACTCTGTCCTACCTTAAAAACGCACACACATAAACCACTATTTTCTATTTATATAGTGTCTTCACTACTCCTTCATGACTCTAACCATGTTCTCATGAATTTTCATCATCTCCCTCAGCACCATCATGCAAACTGAAGACTTCAATGGGGGATCAAAAGACTATTATAGGAAGAAAACTTCTCTTGTAGCAACCTATGCAGCCACAACAGAAATCACCGATATTATTGTTTTCCACCACCAGAAAGGATGATGGAGCCTTATCTACAACTATGAAGAGACACATCATCCTCAGGGAAGAATTCCACCACCAACAACATCTTGGACATCAAGGAGGCACCTACACACACACAACAAAAGCAAAAATCAAGGTATCATCAAGAAAGAAGACATGCATAGGAAACAAGTCAAAGAGTCAAGTCCTTTGATCATAATGATATATGGCCCAGCTCCAACATGCAACCCTCTGTATCAATTCGATCCACATGTAGGCTCAGGTATGGTGATGTAGGTGCATGCCACTCAGAGGGAAAAAGCCTATAGTTTCTATGTTTTCTAGTTAAAAATAGAATAAAAATAAAACATGCTATCTTTTTTTTAAAAAGTAGGCTAGGAGTGGAGAATAAAACTTGTTATGTTTTCATAAGATAGACAAATTGTAAAAAAGCCTTAAATTACCTTGTAAAAGGTTGCTTTTGTAATAGGCAAAGTTATCTATATGAATAAAAAAAAAGGGACTTGGCCGCCAAGCTGGGGAGAGGAGGCGATGCCAGTGTTTTTTTTATGAACTCTCTCAATGTAATGAAAATAGAGGATATATGGTGAATTGGTATTGTGAAATCACCGAATCATTTCTTAAATCTGCCACTTCCACGTTGAATAAAGATTATTAAAAATATTACTGAACTGTGCATTGAATAAAGATTAAAAATATATTATTGAAGCCTTGGCGCTATTGATCACAGGTGATAAGACTGTGTGTTAATTGTTTGGGCAGCGTATTCTCCAGCTATTGCTTCAAGGCGATTCTCCAACGCCTGGCTCGAGGGCAGAGTTTATGCGCGGAGTTTCTTTATAATTTTTTTTGGATACAGAGATGCATTGTGGTTGAGCAGGATTCTGGATGGTTGCATGTATCGATTGTAGTGGATGCCAAGAGAAGGACAGAGTTATATGCGCGGAGGTAGCTGTGCATTCCTGAGATAACCGCGTGGAGAGGGGTCCGCTGGCAGAGCGGTTATTACCCAATTATATCAACAGCAAACAGAGCCCGTGCCTACAACAAATGAAATTTAATATGATTTGAATGTTGTGTGCTCATCAATTAATTCTCTGAATGCTCTGTTTCCACATTACATAGTGATTCAATTGTTGGATGGTCTGAACTCCACGGTGATCTGTTGGTATTTTCGATATCTTTGCATTGGATTGAAAGTTAATCCATTGTGCTTGCAATAGTGTAGCATAAATCCTTTCTTTGAAAGGTCGCCATAGTAATAGATATAGAATTGGGATTATTTTTTTTTCTGCCTCTGATTATAACTTAGGAAGACTGTGACTCTTCAAAAGAGGAATGAAGCTATCAGTTTAATGACTGATACGCTTGAAGGAAATACAAGGGAGAGAGAGTCAGATATTGAAGAGATTGTAGCCAAATTGGAGAGACTATCATTAGAGCCAGCACCCTTGCCATCATTAGTGGTATCAGAGCCAGCAACTGACATTGAATTGAATCTCAGGAACAGGAGAAGGATGGATTTCAGAGTTGGAAGAGGACGAGGACGTGGTGGAAGAGGACGGCCTGTTATAAACGCTGAAATAATGGAAAGCATAGAAGAGTTGCGAGCTAGATTGGATGCGTTAACCTCAGACAGGAACATAGATGATGGAGATTTCAGTGAGCCCGAAGTTGAAGCTATAGAGGATGAAGTTGTACAGGTTACTCCTGAGATGAGGTTCTTTCAGTCAGTGTTGAAATCCATAGCCAGGCCATGGAACCAATTAGTGTCAATCTACCAAGGAGGACTGAATCCAGAAGAATTGATCGACTGGATTAATAGCATGGAGAAATTCTTCGATTATGAAGAAATGAAAGATGAGAAGAAAGTAAAGTTTGCTATCACCAAATTAAAAGGCCATGCAGCACTCTAGTGAGATGGTGTGCAGGCGGAAAGGAGGAGACTTGGTAAGCAACCAATCAATAATTGGAGCAGAATGGTAGCAAAGTTAAAAGGTAAGTTTTTGCCCAGTAATTATCAGCAAACATTATTTAGACAAATGCAAAATCTTAGACAGAGAGCTTTAATAGTGAAAGAATATACATAAGAGTTTTATAAGGTGAGCATAAGAGCTGGAGAAGCGCAAGACACAGATGAGAAGGTGTCTAGATATATGAATGGCCTCACGATGGACATTCAGGATGAGATAAGTCTGTTGTCTCCTAAAACAGTAGAGGAAGCTTATCAGATAGCACTGAAAGCTGAAGAAAAACTCATGAGGAAGCAGTCTGCCAGAGGAAGAGGGACTTTCAGAGGAAAAGAAAGTCAAGGTGGTAGTGGAAGATCTACAACACCTAAAGAAGGAGCTAGCAGTAGCTCAACCCATCATGCACCCATAGGAGGTGATGCAAGAGGCAGAGGGAGTTTTTCTAGAGGAAGAGGAGGCAGAGGAGGAGGCAGAGAAATAAGATGTTACAGATGCAATAAGCTGGGACATAGAGCTTTTGAGTTTCCAGAGAATGCAGAAACAAAGCATAGGAATGCAATTGTTGCTCCAGCTAAGGAAGAGGCACCAGTGGCAGCAGTAACAGAAGAAGTAAATACACCAGAAAGAGGAGAATCTCTGGTACTTAATATAGTCCTACTTAAGCCAGTAAACGAGATGGCTGAACTGCCACAAAGGAAGACTTTATTCAGGACAGTGTGCAAAGTCCAAGGGAAATGTTTCCAGATGATCATTGATAGTGGAAGCAATGATAATTTGGTTTCTATAGAAGTAGTGGAGAAATTGAAGCTGAAGACAATGAAGCATCCAACACCTTATAAAGTGTCATGGTTGAAAAAGGGACATCAACTGCTGGTAAGTGAATAGTGTGACGTAGAATTTCAAGTGGGCAAATACAAAGATAAAATTGTTTGTGATGTGATGCCTATGGACGTGTGTCACATATTGCTTGGAAGACCTTGGCAATATGACAGAGCAACCATACATGATGGGAAGAGAAGCACCTACAAGTTTGGAAGGGATGGTGTCAATCATACATTGTTGCCTTTACAGGAAGAAGATGGACCGAGACAGAAGACTGATCCAAAAACTCTGTTATTTGGAAGAAAGGAATACTTGGAGTAGATAGTGGACATACAATTGAGATGGGAAGAACTCAAAGCGGCTGAGTTGGAAGAGGAGGTTTCCATTGATGAAGTAGAGGAGAAGATCATTGATGATCCCTTGAGTTATTGGGTAAATCCAGATCAGTTGGATAGTGTGAATTTTTGTGTTTGTATAGCTGACGATTGTGATGTGATTAGAGGTGTTGAGAAGGATGCGCAATCTTGTGAAGATGTCACAAACATGGAAAAGAATCTTTCATGAGATAAGTACTTTGAAGAAGAAAGCAACAATGCTTTTGTTTTTACAGCACATGAAGTTCTTGTGAAGGAAAAAAAGGATCAGCTTGAGGAGCTGGTATATGAACCAACAGTTGAGTCTGTTAAAACTTGTAGTTTTCAAACTGACAAGTTGTGCATGAATGCAGGGATGATACATGATGATGATCAATTTGTTATAAATGCTGATAATAACAAATTGTTTTTATGAAGTGATGGAGAGATAACTGAGTTTATTGCAAGAGTTGAGAATCAGAATTATGTTCTAATAACAGATGATGATATGGTGACAACAAGAAGCTTGGCTTGTGAAAGTATTGAAGATTGCATAGAAAGTTTTTCAAAGGAGATGATAGGTTTATAGCATGAGTTAAATTTTCTAGAGAAGAGACTAGGAGTACAGAAGATAAGTATTCAGGATATAAAGACAGAGATGAATGAAAATAAATAGGTTCATTTTTATGAACCAGAATACAGAGGCATTCTCAGAGAAGATGATGCTGAGGATAGACTGAGTGATAATCTCAAGAATGATTGGGATCAGTATACTGAAATACTGGCAACGGGAAGTAAGGCACTGAGGCCTTATGAATTTTATTTTAACAAGTGTTTTGTGAATGCAGGTATTGTTACAGAACATTTGACTCAGTTGAATAGTCAAATGAAGAGAGAAGAAGTTTTCTGTTCCAGAAGACAAGAGGGTATGGATGATCAGGTGGCAGTCAGAACAGAAACAAGCATAGAAGCAAGAAGTCAGCGAGTGACAGTACAGACTGAGAAAGCCGTCTTAGCTCAGCAGGCAGAAAGAAATCAGCAGCTTGAAGATTTATTGGACAAGGAAATTGAATTAATCAGAAGAATCATGTTGAAAGTGTCTCGCAGGAAGACATCAGCAAGGAAGAGAAGCAGTAGAAGCAGCATCAAAATGAAAACAGGGACAGATTGTGAAAGTGCAACTGATGGAGCAAGACAGCATAAAATATGGAGACCTGGAGAAAAGAAGCAAGCAACAGCAAATGATAACTTGCAGAACAAAGTGTGGGACCCTCGAAGACAAGAACAAAGACTAAAACGCATGATCAGGAGATCATGATCATTTTCAACCTTGGGAGTCTGATGATGGTGCATGCCACTCAGAGGGAAAAAGCCTACAGTTTCTATGTTTTCTAGTTAAAAATAGGATAAAAATAAAACATGCTATCTTTTTTTTTAAAAGTAGGATAGGAGTGGAGAATAAAACTTGCTATCTTTTCATAAGATAGACAAATTGTAAAAAAGCCTTAAATTACCTTGTAAAAGGCTGCTTTTGTAATAGGCAAAGTTATCTATATGAACAAAAAAAAAGGGACTTGGCCGCCAAGCTGGGGAGAGGAGGCGATGCCAGTGTTTTTTTCATGAACTCTCTCAATGTAATGAAAACAGAGGATATATGGTGAATTGGTATTGTGAAATCACTGAATCGTTTGTTAAATTTTCCACTTCCACGTTGAATAAAGATTATTAAAAATATTACTGAACTGTGCATTGAATAAAGATTAAAAAAATATTATTGAAGGCTTGGCGCTATCGATCACAGGTGATAAGACTGTGTGTTAATTGTTTGGGCAGCGTATTCTCCAGCTATTGCTTCAAGGCGATTCTCCAACGCCTGGCTCGAGGGCAGAGTTTATGCGCGGAGTTTCTTTATAATTTTTGTTGGATACATAGATGCGTTGTGGTTGAGCAGGATTCTGGATGGTTGCATGTATCGATTGTAGTGGATGCCAAGAGAAGGACAGAGTTATATGTGCGGAGTTAGTTGTGTGTTCCTGAGATAACCGCGTGGAGAGGGGTCCGCTGGTAGAGCGGTTATTACCCAATTATATCAACAACAAACAGAGCTCGTGCCTACAACAAATGAAATTTAATCTGATTTGAGTGTTGTGTGCTCATCAATTAATTCGCTGAATGCTCTGTTGCCACATTACATAGCGATTCAGCTGTTGGATGGTCTGAACTCCACGGTGATCCGTTGGTATTTTCGATATCTTTGCATCGGATTGAAAGTTAATCCATTGTGCTTGCATAGTGTAGTGTAAATCCTTTCTTTGAGAGGTCGCCATAGTAATAGATATAGAATTGGGATTTTTTTTTTTTTTTTCTGCCTCTGATTATAATTTAGGAAGACTGTGACTCTTCACAAGAGGAATGAAGCTATCAGTTTAATGACTGATACGCTTGAAGGCAATATAAGGGAGAGAGAGAGTCATATATTGAAGAGATTGCAGCCAAATCGGAGAGACTATCATTAGAGCCAGCACCCTCGCCATCATATGGCAATCCTCACCTCCTCCCTAGGAATAAAATGACTAAAATGTGTTTTAAGCTAGAAAATGTGTTTTAATAGGCTGGAGGTGGCTAGTGAACTTAGCCACCCTCAGCTAGTAGACTCAAGTGTGAGCTAAGTCATCCTTGTAACATGGAAATTTCATCTCAAAACGAAGTGGTGTCCTTAAAGAGTGGGGTGATAATCACAAGGAGAGAGAAATGATTACAAATAGTGGGGACAATAGTCCAAAAGAGGAAACTTGTGCTAATTCCAAGTCACTAGAGCACTCCAATATTTTAACCGAAAGAGGATATTATGTGTTGGGATTGACTTCATTTGAACCAACACTCATTCCAAAAACAGGTAGAGGAAGGATGAGCTAGTGCATCAAGCAACCTAGGGTGCCATCAAGGAGTTTTGAACCATGCCTGCAAGTGCTACAAGAAAAAGCTATAGGAAGGCCTGCAAGTGCTATAGGAGGGACGAGAGGAGATACAGGAGGAATTGGGAGGAGAAAAAGGAGTCACAGTGGATTGATATTGTCTCAAAACCTTCATTCACACCCAGAATTTCTTTGACAAGAAGTAAGTGACACCCTCCTTCCTCATTTCTACATCCATTTTCATGAGATGTCTGCTTGAAATTAAGAGCCTATAACAATCAATTGATCAGTAGGAGGTATTTTTTAAGTTTCTTGTAGTTAAGAGAAGAGAAAATAATTTGGTTGATATCAATTCGAGCACCCTTCTTCCTCACTACTACCAAGCACTTTACCATTGTTTCACCACTGAGACTGTTTGAATTTTTTTTGAATTCCACACCTACATAGCATCAAGGAGAAATAGAGAAGAAATGGGGGGAGGATTTAACATAAGAGAACCCTCAAACACCAGGACAGTTCACCAACACCCTCTTGTAGTTGACATCTTTAGAAGACACTAATGGTTCATTTTATTTGAGTTGTTGAAGGGGTATGATGATGATATTTCTCATGAATTCTTGAACCCCAAAATTGCTTCTTTTTCATAACTCTTTTTCACTCGATTCATCTCTTTTTGACCTTCATAACTCCAGTTTGGATATTAGTTTACAGGCTTGATAGCATAGTAGGTACATAATCATCTTCTATTTCATAAATATCATTAATCTTTATTATTTAACTCAATATTTACCTGAGCTACTGAATTACAACGATTTTGCAGTCGATCTGTAGCCAAGTCCAAGGTTTGATGGGTTGTGAAGCTTCATCTGAGAACATGGCATATGGGTAGATGGAAATTAGTTGGTACAACAACTTTTTCCCACTTTCATAGCAAAAGTCAACAACTATAGAAAGCAAACCAAGCAAGCGAGATGCAGATTTTTAGCCTCATGATTAACGTTGTTGATAGAAAATCATGAGAAGATCACGATATATTTTCTTTCAAAGTCAATTATAGCTAATTTTTATCAAGCATCAGGAGTAATATTCTGAAACATTTAATGCGAGGAGTTTTATAAATATGCCTCTCGGCATAGTGAACACAGGCTTGGATTTTATTTTCTATACACTTTGTTATAAATGCAAACTCTATTTTCATTCCATTTATTTTGTTTTGCGATCTCAATGTGTGATTAATCATCTCATGAAGGAATTATAGTAATAACTACTTCTTGTAAGAGGGCTCCCTCGAGACAGTAACGTATTCTTTTATTTTCAATTAGTATTTTATTTTGTGTTTCCTGTAGGATTTTTGTTAGTTCATTTAATCGCTTAAGTTTTTATTTTTTAATATAAGTTTAAGAATCTTTTGCATCACATTTATCTAATCATTTTAGTGTTGATTGATAGAGTATAAGTTAACATAGATTATAAGCATAGCTTTACATTGCAGTAATATAAATAGGATTTTTATTTCCAGATTTAATCTTTCTTTCTATTGAAGTAGATTTATTTATAGTGTGATGTTATTGCAAGCGTGAATTCCATTCAAGAAAGTGTGATTTTATTTATAAGCAAGAGTGATTTCATTTTAAAGCGTTTGTGGTTTTATTTCAAGCAAAGTGTGCGTGTGATTTTATGTTTAAGTGTGAAGCAAGTGTGAAGTTTATATCATGAATAGTGTGATATTTCTTTTAAGAAAGAGAAATAAAATTGATTCCATTTTTATGAATGATTTAGTTACTTACATAGCTATAGAGAAACATGTGCATTTTGATATCTCAAATTAACTTAGGAATTGTGTGAGTGACAAAGACTCCTAGCACATACATTGTACATACACTTCATCAACTTACTAACCCTCGTTGATAATTTATGTAAGTAATTTAACATCAATTAAACTACCAAACATTTTGGTGTCATTGTCTGGGAAGTGTATATAAGAGTCTTTTTCTTTTTTCTTTCCATTAAAAAAAATAAAAAATAAAAATGATATGCATAGGGAAAGAGATTATAGAGGTAAATTTGTAAGTAGATGTAGGAGTTTGATTCCAGCATCACCACTCACCCCACCATGACTTTGTAGTGCCACACCATCTACCCAAACTCATATTCCATTAATTGCAGGTAGGCATAGACCTCCTGAGGTACTTAGATCTGAAATCCAACCTAAAGATTCACCAACTTCTTCAACTGAAGTTGTAATAGAAGAAGAAGATCCTACATCCCCAACAGAAGGAGTAATTTTTATATCCTCAACTGGAGAACAACTTCTAGGACAGGAACTAGAAATCCCTAGTGAAGAGGAAGAAGAAGAAACCTATTTTAACATTCCATTGATAAAAGAACCATAAGAGATAGAGGAGGAACTAGAAAATCCAAATTTGGAACCTTACATCAGTTTTGAGGAATCTACAATGGCAAGAGAAGGGGAAGGGGAAGTACATAATGTGAATGGTGAACAACCTAGGATTGGAGGTGGAAGAGGAGGACATATAGGAGGTGGAAGAGGAGGAAATATAGGAGGTGGAAGAGGTGGAGGAAGAGGAAGAGGAATTGGTAGAGGAGGTCCAGAACCTTTTGGATTTCCCATCCCCGGTGAAGATACCACAACCAATTAAAAATATCTCACCCTCCATCCTTCCTAGTTTTCATGGACTAAGAAATGAGGATCCTAAAACATTTCCCTTTGAGTTTGAAGTTTTATGTAGATCTTATGACTACTTTCTTGATACTCAAAATTTGAAATTGTTTCCAGCCACTCTTAAGGATGCAACATTAAAATGGTTTATGGACTTAGGAGTACATTCTATGAGAACATGGGAAGAAATGAAAATGACATTCTTAGTAAAATAAAAGGATTGTTATATGCCTCATAATATTAAAGATGAGATATTTAAAATTATGTAAAAAGAAGATGAAAATCTTGAAGATTTCGTTGAAATATTTCCTTATAATGTAAAAAGGGCTAAAATGCATACTAGATTAAGAAACTTTGAAACCTCTCTTACTAAAATATACTAGAGATGAATGGATATGCCTTCTCAATCTAATGGGTAAATGATATATTTCTCAGTTATGATTTGGAGATATTTGTGAGTTGTGCATACACATTTCAAGAGGAAAGGCAAGAACTGGGAAAAATCCAAGAGGTCATGTTATGTCTAGGATTAATAAATCTACAGTTGGGATAGTAAGTACGGCTAAAATAGGAAATTTCCTTGACAACTTTAAATTTGATATTTTGGGGAGTCTTAGTGAACAAATAGATACCATTAAAGTACAAAACAAGGAAAAAGTTGAAAATGTTGCATTATCTATATTTTGTCCAAAATGTAGGCAGAAGCATGCCTTGAGAGAATTCCCTCTTGACTTAACAAGTGTAGAAACTTGTGTCATATGTGCATAAAATGTTAGGCCCCTACACTAGTAGTATAGGGGCCTAACATGTTAGGCCCCTATACTACTAGTGGAGGGGCCTAACATAAAATCACGATACAAAGGAATGTCCTTCAATATTGGGTCTTAAAGTTGTCTATGAAGAGGAATTAATGTAAAATCAAGTAGAACCTCTTTGTTTTATTGCCAAGAGACCATGGAAAAATCAACAGTTGAATATAACCCAAGGTTTCAACACTCAAACATATGCACAACCATTACAAATTAATTGGATTGCACTTATGCCTTGGCAACCTTAGCCTCAACCTTGAGCACAAAGATGGAAAAATCCTTATGGAAAGTACCCTCAATATCCTCAACCTTACCTTGTTTTTCCACCACAATATTTTCCTTGGCCTATTCAACCCTCTCAACCACAAAATCCAAACCCACAAGTTTCACTACCATTCCCACAAAATCCAAATCAGTTGCCTACTCAGCCACTTCCAAATCCAAATAATAAAAATTCACAACCTGTTTACAACATGGAAAGAAAAAATTTCAAAATTTACATGATAACTCCATTAGATCTGAATAATTTCCAACTTAGATCTCATAGAGTATTGGAAAAGAAGTCAACATCTGTTGTTATCCAGGAGTTTGAAAAAGATGACCCCTCTGAGAAAGAGACACCTTCTCATCAAAACGAAAATTTTCAATAAACAAATCACCCTTGTACATTCTGATTATATTCCAATAAACTCAACTCCCATTATAGAACATCCTTCAGTCTCTATTCAAAACCCAACTTTTCCTAAAATATTGAAAATTGACAAAGGGGTAGAAAAACAAATTGTGTTTCTTGATTATGTTATAATAGATGAACTCAAGAATGTTTGTATAAAAATTCCTTTGTTAAAATCTATCAAAGAAATACCAATATTTGAAAATACAATTAGGGAGTTAAGTATTAAAAAACTAGGAAGAAAAAGGAAAGAAGTTAAAATAATCCAGTTAGTTGGAAAAATTGTAGATATCATGATGGGAAAGACAACAATTCAAAAATATCTAGATCCAAGAAGTCCCATTTTGAAAACACACATCAATGGTGCTGAGATTCCAAACACGTTGATTGCTTTAGGAGCATACATCAACATCATGAGTAAACAAATTATGGATCAATTGAAACTTCCTAATCTTAAATATACACCTACACTATTGCAATTTGCAAATATATTTGTTATCAAATCTGATGGTGTGTTAGAAGATGTATTTGTATCCTTAGATTCTTGGGAATATCCTGTTGATTTCATGATCTTGACACCCAAGAATAATCTAGGAGGACGTCCATTAATTCTAGGAAGACCATGGTTAGCTATAGTTGATGCTTTTATAAGTTGTAGATCTGGTGATATGTTTATCTCTTATGGAAGTTCGACAAAGAAATTCACATTATATCCTCTTGCAAAAACAATTATATAAGTATAAAGTGAAGCATGGATAGATGATGATAATGAAAACTTTGATATATGACAAATATTTTCCACTTCACAAATAGATGAAGAAGATCAAGTTTTGAATTTAATGGAAAATAATGAATCTTCCTCATGTTGTGAACAAAATCATAGTTTTCAAGAACAATGCACTATTGAATATCTATCATCTTGTCAATTGGCTTTACATTCTACAGAGAAATTTGGAAATTTTTTAATAGAATTTTTTCCAGGGAAAACTAAACTTTGAATATTAATGATAATCTAGAAGAATCTCAAAAGAAAGAATTAATAAAAATGTTACAAGAACATTCCTATGCTTATGCATGGGAATACACTGATATGAAAGGAATTGATCCTAACACTTATATGCAGCATATCTATATTGAAGAAAATGTCTTATCAATCTGACAACCCCAAAGGAGAATGAATCCAAATCTAAGGGAAATTGTTAAAGAGGAATTACAAAAATTGTTAAATGTGAATTTCATCTATCCAATATCAGATAGCCAATGGGTTTCACCATTGGTAATTGTTCAAAAAAAAATGGAAAATGGAGAGTATGCATACTTATAGGGAATTGAATAAATCTACTTTAAAAGATCACTTTCCACTTCCTTTTATAGATTAAGTTCTTGACACATTTGTAGGGAAAAAGTGTTTTTCATTCTTGGATAGTTTTAGTGGATATAACAAAATCCAAGTAGCTTGAGAAGATCAAGATAAAACAACCTTTACTTGTCCATGGGGAACCTATGCATATCGAGTACTTCCTTTTGGCTTATGTAATGCACCTACAACATTCCAAAGGGAAGTTCTAGGTATTTTCTCTGATCTAATTCATGATTGTGTGGAAGTTTACATGGATGATTTTCCTATTTATGGAAATTCTTTTGAATAAGCTCTTAAAAATTTGGAAAATTTTTTCATTAGGTGTAAAGAATAAAATCTCTCATTAATCCATGAAATACAAGATGGTTATTGTTATTACAAGAATTACATATTACTATTTTGGATAGACCTGGAAAACAAAACACAGTTATTGATTTTCTATGTAGAATACAAAATGATAATAATGATGTTCCTGTAGAAGATAATTTTCCTAATGAATATATTTTTGCAGTATCTATTAAATCTCCTTGATTTTTAGATATTGCTAATTATTTGGCTACAAGGAAGTTACCATCATACTTGTCTCCTCAAGAGAAAAGGAAGGTTATTCAAACTAGTGCATCTTATACATGGATAATGAAGCATTGTATTTGACGGGACTTGACTTAATCATTCAAAGATGTGTTAGAGAAGATGAAGTACCAAAGGTATTAAAGGCTTGTCATGATGAACCCTGTGGAGGAAACTTCGCTGATAAAATAATATATTATAAAGTCTTTCTCTTAGGATATTATTGGCCTTCTCTTTTTAAGGATGCCAAGGAATATGTTAAGAGATGTAATAGTTGTCAGAGAATGGGGAAACATGTTCCTTCAGATGAAATGTCTTTACAACCTCATGTACTTATTGAATCTTTTGAGAAATGGGCTTTAGATTTTTTTGGTCTAATCAATCCACCGTCAAGACAAAAAAGGTACATTCTTGTTTATACAGATTATGTCACAAAATGGGTAGAAGCTAAAGAACTTCCTTTTTCTACTGAAAATGTTGTAGCTTCATTTCTTGTTTAGGATATTTTCACTCGTTTTGGTGTCCCGAGGGAAATTGTGACATATAAAGGCACTCATTTTACATCCAAGTAGGTATAGAAGATAATGGAGGAGTACAAAATAAAGCATAGGAAGTCAACTCCATATCATCCACAAGCCGATGGACAAGTTGAATCTACCAATAAAGTAATTGAAGAAATTTTTACCAAGATTGTGCATTTGCATAGAAAGGATTGGGCAGAAAAGCTTCCAGAAGCTTTGTGGGCATATCATACCACATGGAGAAATACAAAAAGACACACTCCTTATGAACTTGTTTATGGAAAGAAAGTCATGTTTCCTATTGAGTTCTAGATAAAGAATTTTAAAACAATAGCGAAATTGGGTCTTGATCTCTTAGAATCCCAAAGACAAAGAATGGAGAAATTGAATGAACATGATGAGATATGACAGGATGTTATTCATAGAACCAATATAGTCCAACAACAAATATGCAAGTGGCATGATAAGTTTATCAAAGAAACGAAATTTCAACCTAGTGATTGGGCATTATTTTTTATTCAAAATATAAAGATTTTCAAGGAAAATTTCAAACTCATTGGTTTGGTTCTTATGATATTGAAACTATCTTTGATAATGGAACAGTAAGAATCAAAACAATTGATGAAGAAACAGTAACCTTCCTTGTAAATGGTCATAGATTATGAATATATCATAAACCATTAAAATGGGAAGAATTCATAAGAACCCTACAAGATAATCTTAATTTGAAGTTGGTCAACGAAGATTCTTCTTCCTCTCCGACTTAGCCTTCTACTTTATTTTTCAAAATAATAATAAATAAATGTAAAAATATAATATAGAAAAAATTGAATAAAAAAATAAATTGTATAAACATGAAAACCAACATTGTTGGCATGTTTATACATAAAATCCAAGTTGAAAACCAAGAGTTCTTGGCAACTTATATTTTATTTTCCATATTCTAGTCCCATTTTATTTTTAACCCTCTTTTCTCTTTTCAAAAATAAAGCAGCTACGGAATTGTCAACAATCTGTAGCTCTAATAGAATTCTGCAGCTGACTTGGAAAATTGCAACTAGGGAAAATGAAGATCATGACAAAACCAAATTCAATAAAGATTGCAGGTAGAGCAACCTGAAAACCTACAAAAGACAAATCAAAATATGTAAGACAAATAATCTAAGTATGTAAAAAATGAGTTATAATAAAGGTAGAACATTTGAATTATGAAATAAATGACGACTAATCGTTGCTACTACCATATTGAATAATGATTTCCCTTAATTATTCTCACAAAACTTCGGTTTTAACAAAAATATCTATGTCTTGTCAACCAATTTGGGAATGAACCTTGATATAATTTGAAATTCACCCTCTGCTCTCCATTCATCATTCCACTTCATGCTGAGACACCCTCTCATATTTTATTACCAAGACTGCCCTCACCTAAACTATATTTTAGTCAATACTCAAATTACTTCCACTCCTTAACCCTGTCGAAAGAGAAATTATGAGTTAAGCTTCTCTCACATGGGGGTCATTATAATATGAGATTCGAATGGGGTTAAGTTTATCAAAGGATACCCAAAGGTTAAACAATTGTTGCAATAGGCACGGTGGTTAGAATTCATGGAGAAATTTGATGGGCATGAGAAAGAGGTAACAAAGTATTTCACTAGGGCACACGATTTCATTGAAGTAGAAATTGGGGATGTGAAGCTAGTTTTGACAAAGTCTTTCATAGCAGAAGCTACCCAATTTCCAAGAATTGGAGAGAGTTGGTTCAGGAATAGAAAAATTGAAGAGAAATAATGGAAAAATTGCCTCAAGAATCTAGGTATGGATATTTTTGTGTTAAAAGGGGGAATACCAATCACATCTTTGAAGAATAAGTGTAGGAATTTTCTATTGATCATTCAAAATTTTATAACTTTTTAAGGAAGATTAGGTAACATGTTATTTTATCATGCACACTTAATGATGATTTTTCTTGAAAGGAAAGAAATTAACCTACCATATTTACTACCTTGTAGCTTAAGAAAGATGGTTGGTAATATTCAAAGAATGGTATAATCTATAGATAATACCCTATACCATCACGGCCTAATGAAAATCCTGATTGAGGCCCACCTGAGAAACATAGGAGACAATTGGGAATATTTCTTAGTTAGAAATCATTTTAAGGAAGCAGAAGAAGAAGAAGAAGAAGAAGAAGAAGAAGAGCCTAGTGGTAAGAACAGGAAGAGTAGAAGAAAATTGTTCTCAAACCCTAAACAAAACTCACCAGCACAACAAAGACATAAAGGGAAGTACTCTAATGATGCAATTCCTCATGTAAACGTGTTAAAAACTCTGAATCAAAAGAATGTTAGAAGAAAGGTAGCCAACGCTAAGGAATAAAGTTCATCCTAGAAGAAAATAGAGCAGGGAAAGGTTAAAAAGCAACCCCTTACTACTAAATCACCATCTAAATCATCAGCTACCATAAGAAGTGAAAATCTCAATAGAGCAATGCATGAAAAACCTCGACAATCCATAGAATTTGTCAGTTTAGAGGAAGAAGAAATGGAACATAGAGTTCCATTACCAATAGTTCCATCTCCAATTCCATCACCAATCCCTAGTCCAGCTAGGAAAACACTTGAAATAAATCTTGTCAAGCAGGAAATTTATGATTATATAGAGTACTTGGAAAAAATATCTACAGGTAAAGTTATTGCATCATCCTCAAACCAAGAAGAAAATGAAGGAATTTATTCTCATATTTCAAGAGAACTCTAAGTTGAAGACACCCTCAAGCAAGAAATTTATGAATTGGAAATATTGAATAGACATTTGAAGCAAGAGAATGAAACAATAAAGGCACATAATGAAATCGAAAGAACCTAGAATGACAACATCTTGTTACATATTGGTTTATGGTACAAGAAAAATAAGAAATTGACAGCTAAAAACAAATTTCTTAAGAGGAATATTATGAGTTTGCAACGCAAAATTTTGATGAAGAAATTGAGAATGGCAGTCACCACTAAGAAAACAAGGAGGACTAACTTGGATGTCCTTGCTCAGGTATATGAAGAGCCTTAGTAACAGGAAGGACTCACAATTTTGAAAGTTTTTATGAGGACATGAAATGTCCTCCGTGTGGGGGAATGTTGAACCCCAAAATTGCTTCCTTTTTACAACTCTTTTTCACTCCATTCCTCCCTTTTTGACCTTCATAACTCAAATTTGGGTAAATGTTGATAGAATAGAAGCTACATAATCATATTCTATTTCATAAATATCATTTCTCTTTATTACTTAACTCAATATTTACCTGAGCTACTGAATTACAGTGATTCTGCAACTAATGTATGTTTCTGCAGTTAAGTCCAAGGTTTGATGGGTTGTGAGGCTTAAACTGAAGAAAAAGGAATATGGGAAGATAAAAATTAGTTGGTACAATGATTTGTTCCTAGTTTCATAGCGTGGATTGATAAAGAAGACACCCTAGCATCCCGGTCAAAACAAAAGTCAACCACTGTAGAAGGTGAACCAGGTGAGCGAGATGCAGATTTTTAGCCTCATGATTTGCTGCATTGATAGAAAATCATGATCCAATCATGATATCTTATATTTAAAAGTTAATTATGGCTAATGTCGATTAAGAATCAGGCGTAATACTCTGAAACATTTAATGCAGGGAGTTTTATAAATATTCCTCTCAGCATAGAGAACACAGACTTGGAATTTATTTTGTATACACTTTGTTTAAATGAAAACTATGTTTTTGTTCCATTTATTTTGTTGTTCAATCTCGATGTGTGATTAATCATGTGGTGAAGGAATTATAGTGATACCTTCTTCTTGTAGGATGGCCCCCTCAAGACAACAAGGTTTTCTTTTATTTGCAATTAGTATTTTATTTTGTGTTTCCTGTAGGATTTTTGTTAGTTCATCTAATCGCTTAAGTTTTGATTTTTTAATATAAGTTTAAGATTTCTTTTTTGCATGTTCATCTAATCATTTTATTGTTGAGTGAAGTGATATCTATTGTTCACATAGACATAGTATAAGTTAACATAGATTAGAAGCATAGCTTTACATTGCTGTGATATAAATAGGATTTTCATTTGTAGAGTTAATCTTTGTTTATGTTAAAGTAGATTTATATATAGTGTGATTTTATTGCAAGTGTGATTTTATTTATAAGCAAGAGTGATTTCATTTTAAAGCAAGTGCGAGTGTGATTTTATTTCAAGCAAGGTGTGAGTGTGTTTTTATTTTTAACTGTGAAGCAAGTGTGAAGTTTATTTCAAGAAGAGTGTGATGTTTCTTTTAAGCAAGAGAAATAGAATTGATCCAATTTTTATGGATGATTTATTTACTTACATAGTTGTAGAGAAACATGTGCATTTAGATATATCAAATTAACTTAGGAATTGTGTGAGTGGCAAATACTCCTATCACATACAATGCACATACATTTCATCAATTTACAGCCCTGGTTGATAATTTATGTAAATAATTTAACATCAATTAAATTGCCAAACATGAATTTTCCATAGAATTACACTCTCAAGAGGAATATAATGCTAGTATTATTATAATCAGGTTGGTCATCTCTCTAAGCCCTGAAACCATAAGCAGAGTGACCACCTTACATCTATGAATTAGATGGAGCAAATAAGACAAGCAAGTAAGTGTCACAGCCAGGAAAAACTTCTTCCTTTCAAAAGAGAAGTTTGTAGAAGATAAGAATGGAGTGAGAAGAGAAATTTTACCTTGCCTTTGGGACGAGGTAGCTTGCCATATCCTCAAGTACATATCTTGTGAATGAAGATTAAGTGTGGTTTATTCCTACCACTTCAGGTTACTCCAAGAGCTTAGATTCAAGGAAAAATTAACTCTCCCTCAAAGATTTAGTGTCCCCCATTTCCTCCTACAATCAATCATGGATATAAGTAAGAAGGTGAGGTAGGGAAAGCACCAACATTTATATCACCATGGCCTCATAATGTTAATAGTGGTAGATGCTCTTAACCACTTGAGGATCCTTGTCTTATGGAACAAATTTGTGGACATGGATAGGTAGACTTTCATAAAAACCAAAGCCATCACACTTGGAGAGACACTAACCTCTAGAATTGGAGGTAGAGAAGGAAAAACAGAGGAAGAAAGAGGAGAAAAAATAGAGGAGGAAGAGGTAGAAAGAACAAAATATGAAGAGAGAAAAATAGAGGAAAGAGAGGCAATAGAGACAAAGGAAGGAGAAGCAGTGATGAAAGGAGAAGAGGGGGAGAAGAAGGAGTAAGCATTGAGGAGACTTCTCAACCCCGAGGAGTAGAAGAACAACCACATCAAACAAGTCTATCTCCAAGAGATACTAAACAAGAAGTAGATGGATATAGTTGGTGCTTCACCTCAGACAAGAAACATCAATGGGTACAGTGGTTTCCTTTAGCTGAATGGTGGTATAATACTAACTATCATGAAGCCACCAAGATGATACCATATAAGGTAGTGTATGGACAAATACCACCTTGACTAGCTTCTTATATCCTTGGATATTTCAAAGTACAATCTGTTGATTATCTCTTGCAAAACCATACCACCAGGATCACTCATCTCAAATATAATCTACATCAATTTCAGAATCGAATGAAGCAACAGGCTTACCAACACCATTCAGAGAGGTCATTTCAAGTAGGTGACTAGGTGTTCCTATGAATCCAACCTTATAAGTAGACCTCTCTCAAATAAAATGGTTGTCATAAACTAGCTCCCAAAATTATATGGGCCTTATTAGGTACTTCAGCGTATAGGAGAAGTCGCTGACAAACTGGCCCTGCTGACTACTGAAAAATTCCACCTAGTATTCCATGTATCCTACCTCAAGAAACTTATGGGGAACAACTGCAGGGTTCAAACCAGTCTACCATAATTAGATGAGGAAGGTTCATTATGGATCTAACTTGAATAGTTCTTTGATACTCATGAAAGACATCTTCATGGCCACACAATCAAGGAAGTCCTCGTCTAGTTGAAAGACACCTCTGTAGAAGACGCGACATGGGAACCAACGAATATTCTTTAGCAGCTTCCACAGCTTTAGCCTTGAGGAAAAGGTTTCTTTTGTTTGGGGAGGGCATGTTAGGGTCCAACCCTCACTCCCTTCTTCATGTAATAATCCTCGTCATAGTCATAGTTAGTTAGTGGATCCATTAATCCCATAAGCGGTTATCCGCATTAATAATAATTGTAATTGGTTGACACATATTATAGAAAGGGGACCACAATTACTTATAAATAGGTCATAGTTAATAAATAAATTGGTTAACCTGTGTTATGAAAGGTACCATTAATAGTTAGGGTTTTGGATGTCAAAAAGCTATAAATAGTCTTAGATAGAAAGGGAAGAAGTATTAAGTATTATTTTAATTGAGCTCTACTTTGTTGTAGGTTGCCCCCTCAAAGAGGAGAGTGAACATTGTATTATGCTTCTGAAAAATAAAATATATTTGTAGCATGTCTCATTTCATGTGATATTTCTCTGGTTTGGGCCATATTGTTTCGTATTTCTAGTATTCAGGTTTTCTCGCAGATCAAGTGCATAATAGGGAGATATGGAGTCAAGAATAATTTATGGTTTGGGAAGAATTCACCCAATGAAGGAGGCCTTCAACAACTTCACATGGCATTTATAGCATGAGAACAACTGTTGCAAGGACTTTATACTTTGGTTTGCAATAAATGATGACTTATCAAGATGTATTTAACATAAATTATCTTTAGGAACATTCACCCATCCATACATGGCCCATGACATGATGCAACACTATAAAGAACAAAAATTTCCAAAATTTCATATAGAGCAGCAATAAATTTCAGACTGGTATAGCTACAATCCTAGCAACATTCTTGTAACAAAAGTAAATGACAAGAATAAGCATTAAAAGATTACTTACATGTACACAAGAGTATATCCAATCTTCAAATTATGCCAATAATGAAGCTCCAAGACAAGAGATATATATCCAGACATCAAAATTCATGCATAACATCCAAATTTGTCCTCCAAAAGGGATAGTGAAAATTTTACAAGAGAAAATAACCCAATCCATGAATCATCTCACTCTTATTTATACACTCTCTGATGAATTTAATTTAGATAGATTGGCCTAATTGATCCCCTAAAATAAAATAATGTGCATAATAACAATAATTTTGGTCACAAGCCCACCAAATAGCTTAATAATATAAAGATAAGCCTCTTAAGAGGGTCGAATGATCAACAATTTGAGTCATTGGGCCTTTGAGGAGGCCTAATGAAGTCCAAGGGGTGCCATGATGTAGAAATGGACTCCAAACACATTGGACAAGGGGTTGGCCCCTTGTTTTCCAAACAAGAACCTTTGGTCCTCCCAAGTGGGTGTGGGGGCACAAGGACGTCCTCATGGGTCTCCAAATGGATCGAATATGCATGTAGACCATCTATAAGAGCTGAAGTAATGACACTAGCCCTCCCTCTATAGGTTGAGATATCCTGGGACATCTTCCAAGTGTATGGTAAAACTGTATGGCTGGATGGGCATGGCGAACCAAGTGCATCATCCTCATCCCAAAGGTGGAACACGAGCAACCAATCAATGCTGTTGGGGACCCATGAAGTAATATATGCTATGGTAGATGCCCATGGCTCTCAACACTCACCCTACAAGTGCCAATGAGGTCCTCCAGAGGGATAGGACCCCATATAACGAGACCAAGCCCCAAATGAAGACCCATCTACAATCCTACATAAGATCTAATGCATCCCCTCACCCTCTAATACAACAAATAACTATAATAATTAATTAAAAGATCTTACAAGTCATGGGATCAATGAGGCACTTCATGGTGGCATGCCCTTCCATAGTGGGATTTGGTATGTACAAGTGTCTCCAAGCTCAATTGGGGGTTTAACCAAGGACCCTATTAGGTGGTTTCAACCTCTAAAGGGGATGACAAGTCCATGGTACATCCCCCAAGTGGTAGGTGGAAAATGATATAATGATGGAATGGAGTGGGTGTCAAGTGGAGCATCCAGACCACATGTCAAGGTGCAAGGATAGCTATAATAAGGGGAGCCCACACCTAAGTATATGAGTGTAGGAGGGAGAAAATCATGGTACATGAGTTACCCCAACCTTTGTTTTTCCACCCTTCTTCATATGTCTTTTTCCTTTGATTTTTCTTCATAACTTCTTGGGGATCGAGGGGATGGAGAGCATCATGTGTAATATGTAGTAGTGGATACCCCCTTGAGGTGGGGAAACTCATCGCCCACCAGGGGTTAAGACAATCATGGATTCCTTAAGGATGGAGGGGGTTCATCTAGGTCCGATAGGAACCAGGGCGATGGCCATGGATAAGGGGTAGAGCTCATGTTTGGCTTTTGCCCATGTGTTAAATTTATATGTGCCAACCATCTTTTGCATTTTGTGGTACATTTCTTGTTGAGAGTGACCAAATTATGCTTTTTATTTTCTTTTTAGTTTCATCAAACTTTGAGGCAACATTCCAGGCCTGACCCAAGGTGCGGACAAGGGGAATGGGAGGCTAACCCTCTGTGGACCCAGTGGAAACATGTGGACCCATATGGGAAAAAATGATGAATGGGGTTAAAATGAGTGGAAGGGGATGATGTATGTGGTTTTGGGGATCAAGACCACATGACCAAATTGAGGATTTCTGATGTAGTGGCAACCCTAAAGCGAATGGCCAGTAAATGTGATCCCATGGACTAGGATACAAGGGTAAACACAAAATCGGGTTATGAAGACAAGAGTATAGACCTAACCCACTCTTTCTGTTGAATCCCCCCACTAATCCATGCCCAAAAGTTCCCATGAAAATTAAAGAAAATTACTCAACTATACCAATGAAAATCCATACTTTTGGGGTCAGGAGGCCCACCTTCAAACATAAAATCATAAAAAGTGGGCGAGGGACCACATGGCTAGCTTAGGTGGTGGAGATAATGGCACATCGAGCTATCTTGTGGATGCAAGGGGCTACTAGCTACCGGTTGAGGACCATATAGGAGATAAAGTTTCTCCTATATACACTAACCATAAGTGGTGGGTAACATCTGGCTCCAACTAGGACATGAGCTCTTGGAGAGGTGCATGAAGCTACTCGAATAGGAGGTCATCAGAACACAAACAATCTCTTGGTATCGCAGACCTATTATCCACACATATCAAAGACCAAGCACATGGGGAAGCATGTTTTGTTGTGTCTTATGATCACCCATGCTTAGTATTAGGCCATAAAAATCAACAAGAAAGTAAAATGAAAATTTAATCTAAATGTGACTATTCTATCATGCTAATATCATATGATGTTAGTTCTAATGAGCATGCAATGCATCCTACCCTAACATTCATGTTACATTACCAAAATACTAATTATACTCATAGACTCATTGCAACCAACATATCATCCAATCAATATGAAAATAATTTTCCTTTTGCATACTATTGCAACAGAACCATAAGCAAGGGTAGGAATGACAACATGGAAGGTCACAAGGGCGAGAAGCAAGAAAATGAAGTAACCATTCCTAAAGTATCATGGAGGAAGAGAGAGAAAAAGGATGTAATATATTAAATGGGATCCTTTCTTCTAACCAAAACATAGAGATATCAACAATTAAGCTCATGAACTTCTGATGGATGGAAACCTCAGGCATATCACCGCCATCATGGTCCTTACTATTAATATCAAATTTTATAGGGCTATGATTAGTAGAAAAGGGAGAATGATGAGATGGAGAAACACAAGTAGGTTTCCCATGATCATCATACTTGGGAGGGATGGAGGATTCATCATGATTAATGTAAGAAGGGTTAAGGAAAGGGTCCACACAAGACTCAACTACAACCCCCAGATTGTGAGGAAAGACAAGGGTCCTATCGATATCATCGTCATCGGTATCATAGATAGGTCCCTTGTTGAAATTATTTCCATATACCTCCCACTTTCCTTCTTTAATATATAAGTAATCATTAATATCAATGTTTGAAGGGGGTATGGGATCACCTTCTCTAAGATTTTCAAAGGATATATCATCAGAGATAGTATCCTTGGGAAAGATAGGGCTAACCTTAAATTCTCTTTCTACAAACTCACCGTCCCAACTTTTGTCATGTGGACCTAGAGATGACACCCTTTCGTACTCATCATGCTCAATGAAGGCTTCCTCTTGAATGTTTGATGTGGAGCACACTTGGAAATGTTTAGGAAAGGCATCAAAGAATTTCTCAATAGGTAAGATGCTCCTAGGTTCGTGATTTTGAAACCATGAGTTATGACCATAGAGAGATCCTATGAACAACAATATAAGGACATCCTGATGGACCACTTTCTCCTTTGAAACATGTTCCTTAAATCTTTCAACATGATCAATTGTAGAGAGTGGATCACTATCAAACACGGGCACCCCACGTACCATCCTTCCTGTGACATGATTAGGGTTCCTAGGGATGCTAGTGATGTCCAAAGAAGGAGATTCATCAAAGAATTACATCCTATTATCATATACATGTAAATTATGTAGGAGTCGTCAGGGTGAATGTAAAGATTCCTAGGCAAATGCTTGCTCCACCCTATAAGCATCGACCTTAAAGTTCAATGAAGAACTAGGGCTTTGTTCTTCCAATGCAGTCACCAAAATGATATGTCAACATGTCATATGGGAAATAAGATACACATCTTGTGTCCTTAGCAAAGGCACCAAAATGTTACCGCACAAACTAGTAGGAATCCAAGGAGGGGATTCTAAAAGGGAAACTACAAGGTCAAGGGAAACAATGGATCGATAGCCCACTGTCACCTAAGTTAGGGCTCCTTTCTCTTTACGAACTTTCACCAATGGGATGAAATCTAATATAAAATGGAATCACTAAATGAGTAGGTCAATGAAAGGATAAGGAGTGATTCCTAAGGCCTATTCACAAGACAGACTCAACTATATGGTTTTGTTGCTCGGTAAGCAAGGTGATAGGCTCTCTAGGAAGGGCTAAGTGGGTCTTTGAGTTTAGGGTTTGAGAGTGTATATTATCAAGGAATCCCTTAGACTCAAAAGATCCTATGAATTCTTGTCTTCTAAATGATATTTGTCAGATTAGACTCAACAAGTTGTGGGACCACAAAGGGCCAAATGGACCCAAAATTAGGTCCACGATATGGAGTTGATCAATCAAGGATCTACTTGACATAATTGGGAAAAGGAAGAGGATCAAAGAAAGAATCTTCTTTTGATTATTTAATGCTATGATCCAAATGAGGTCACTAGCCAATGGGAAAACTAGGGTAAGAAATAGTCCTTGATCTAGGGCTTCCTATATCTCGAGATCCCACCATTGGATTTGCTTCAAATTTGGAAAGCCTCTAAAGTAAACCTCACCGTGGTTTTGGACCAAACATCGAAGTGTTTGGATGGCTAGATTGTGATATAATTGATGCCCCATGTGACTTATGTAGGTTAGGAATAGAAAAAGAGGGAGGCGAAAAGAATAAGCATTGAAAAGATCACCAATTGAGTATTACTGACTTGTACTTTGAGAGAGATGGAGTCAAGGAGAATTTATGGTTTTGGAAGAATTCACCCAATCAAGGAGAACTTCAACAACTTCACATGGCATTTAGAGCATGAGAACATCCGTTGCAAGGACTTTATACTTAGTTTACAATAAATGATGACTTATCAAGTTGTATTTAACATAAATTATATCTAGGAACATTCACGCATTCATACATGGACCATGACATGATGCAACGCTATAAAAACAAAAATTCCCACAATTTCATATAAAGCGGCAGTAAATTTCAGACTTGTATACCAAAAATCCTAGCAACATTCATGTGACAAAAGTAAATGACAAGAATAAGCATTAAAAGGGTACTTAAATGTATAAAAGAGCATATCCAATCATTAAAGTTTTTCTAATAACGAAGCTCCAAGAAAAGAGATAGATATCCAAACATCAAAATTCATCCATAATATCCAAACTCATCCTCAAAAAGGGATAGTGAAAATTTTACAACAGGAAATAATCCAATTCAAGTGATGACGATGAAAATGAATCAGCTCACTCTTATTTATACACTTTTTAATGAATTCAATTTAGCTAAATTTGCCTAATTGATCCCCTAAAATAAAATATTGTGCATAATAACAATACTTTTGGTGACAAGCCCACCAAGTAGCTCAATAATGTAAAGACAAGTCTCTAAAGGGGGTCGAATGATAAAAAAAGTGAGTTGTTGGACCTTTGAATTCCAAGGGGTTCCATGATGTAGAAATGGACTCCAAACATAGTGGACAAGGGGTTGGCCCCTTGTTTTCCAAACAAGAACCTGTGGTGTTCCCAGGTGGGTGTGGGGGCACAATGACATCCTCATGGGTCTCCAAATGGATCAAATATGCATGTATACCATATGTAAGGGCTGGAGTAATGACACAAGCCCTCCTTCTGCATTGGGAGACATCTTGGGATATCTGCCAAGTGTATGGTGCAAATGTGGGGTTGACTAGGCATGGTGAACCAAGTGCAACATCCTCATCCCAAAGGTGGAAGAAAAGAAATAAATGAGTTATTTTGGGGATCCATGAAGTAATATATACAATGATGGAGTGTCATGGCTCTCAACGCTCACACTACAAGTGCCAATGTGGCACTCTGGAAGGTTAGGACCTCGTATAGGGAGATCAAACCCCAAATGAAGACCCACATGCAATCCTGCATAAGATACAATGCATCCCCTTACCCTCCAATACAACAAATAATTAGAGTAATCAATTAAAAGATCTTACAAGTCATGGGATCAATGGGGAACTTTATGGTGGCATGCCTTTCCAGAATGGGATTTGGAATATACAAGTGTCTCCAATCTCAATAGGGGGGTTCACCAAGGACCCTATTAGGTGGTTTCAACCACTAAAGGGGGTGACATGTCCTTGGTACAACACTCAAGTGGTAGGTGGAAAATAATATAATGGTGGAATAGAGTGGGGATCAGGGGAATCATCCAAACCACATGTCAAGGTGCAAGGGTAGCTATAATAAGGGAAGCCCACACCTAGGTATATGAGTGTAGGAGGGAGAAAATTGTGGTACATGAGTTACCTTAAACTTTATTTTTCCACCCTTCTTCATATGCTTTTTTCCTTTGATTAATTTTTCTTCATAACTGCTTGGGGCTCCCGAGGATGGAGAGCATGATGTGTAATATGTAGCAGTGGATAACCCCTTGAGGTGGGGCATTTCATCGCCCACCAAGGGTTGGGATAAACATGGGTTTCTTAATGATGGAGGGGGCTCATATAGGGCACATAGGAACTAGGGTGATGATCATGGATAAGGGGTATAGCTCACGTTTAGATTTTGCCCACATGCTAAATTTGTATGTCTCAACCATATTTTGAATTTTGTGGTACATTTCCTGTTGAGAGTGGCCAAATTATGATTTTTCTTTCCTTTTTAGCTACATCAACCTTCGGGGCATCGTTCCATGCCCGACCCAAGGTGTGGACAAGGGGAAGGGGATGCTAACCCTATGTAGACCTAGTGGACACATGTGGACCCAAATAAAAAAATGATGAATGGGGTTAAAATGAGTGGAATGGGATGATGTATATGGTTTTTGGGAGTAGTACCACACAACCAAAGTTGATATTTCCCATGTAGTTCCAACCTTAAAGCTAATGGCCAGTAAAGTAGGTCCCACGAGACTAGGGTAGAAGGGTATGCAAGAAATTGGGTTGTGGAGACAAGAGTATAGACCTAACCCACTCTTTCAACTAAATCCCCCCACCAATCCATGCCAAAAAGTGCCCATGAAAAGTATGGAAAATTACTCAACTATAACAATGAAAAGCCATATCTTTGGGGCCTGGAGGCCCACCTTCAAACATACAATCATAATAAGTGGGTGAGGGACCACATCAAGCTATCTAGTGGTTGTAATGGGTTGTTGGTTGTCGATTTAGGACCATCTAGGAGAAAAACAATTCTCCTATATACACTACCCACAAGTGGTGGGTAATAGGACCCCAATTCAATATTGGGGCACATGAAACCGATGGACCTAGCCTCTTGGTAGACTCGTGAAGAAACAAGGGCTAATGAAGTGAAGAGGGTGATGACCAAAGAGGAAAGTGAGCCCTTGTACTTCATATCAGAGCTAGTAAGTCCCAAGGATGACATCAATGACCACAAATTCATCTCCACTAATCCCCAATTGGCCCCTTGGTACACGGAAACACAAGAAAAATATATCCACCATCTTGAAGACACCTTTAGGTTGTTGGGGACTGAGACCTCGTAGGCTTCCCAAAGGAGATGGAAGTCTCTCCCTCACAGTTTGCAAATCATAGAGTATCACTCTCCTCAAATACTAAGGAATGCCTTGGAGAGAAATCCACTATACAAAAGGATCATTCAAAGGTTGAAGATCAATTGGATAGGGCTCAAACTCAGTCCTCCCTTACTGTTGGGCCTATAGGAGAGAAGAGACTAGGAAGAAGATCAAAGGGAGTGGGAAGACATAGAAGCAAATGTTCAATCCATAGGAAGGCATACCATCTAAGATGCATTGGGATGCCAGAGAGACTGATAAGATCATGAATAAAGTTCACATTAGTGAGTAAGTTTCTCAGAGGGTGAGCAACACCTTCAGCAGGGGGGGGAGGGGGTGATGATGGATCCCATCAATAGGTACATTTTGAGGCCCATTGTGCTATCCTCCAGTGCTTAAACTCTCTTTTTCTCACATTAATTTACATTTATTAGCCATAATGTGCTTAGTAAGGAGTCGAAAGGGTGCATGTTGTATTTCATGGCCTAATGTGTTTAATATGTAGGAAAAAGAAGAAATGTTTGAGACATTTACTATGTAGGGGCACATTGGAGTCATCTAGAGAGAATATAGGACGCTTTTCCACTATGTTAACTCTCCAACTCAGCTTGAGTACCAATATTCCTCACTAACATATCGACCATTGGAAACCGATGAACTCAAGTGCATGTGAAGATCTAAGGGAACTAGATCCACCAATTTCGACATTTTGGATGGAAGCAATCCTCCTCTCAAGGGAGCTTCCCCTAAGTTACTTTTTGTATAAATAAAAAGGCCTAATGGCTCATTAGGATTCAAAATCTTGGAGTTAGGAAGAGTTATTGAAGGCCAAGTACTTGAGACTCTTATCTCCATTATGAGATTATGCATTTGCACTCTATTTTCTGTTAATGAAAGCTCATTTGTTGATCTACATATGATTTAGCTTAGGAGGGCTGAAACCCTTGGGTTAGGGCCCAACCCATGGGCTTTAGTCCCTCTCATGTATTTTTCCTTTTTTCTTGTTCAAATTTTTGTACTTCTTCCATTGTTTAAGTAGGAGTTAGATTGAAAAAATTGTAGTTGCAATTTTGATCACCACCTCTCATGTGGGAATTGTAGTTGCAAGGTCTACAACAACAAGCAAAAATATGTGTTTTTGTTTCCTTAGAATTTGATAAGATTTGAGTTGAAATTAAGTTTTGCATGCTTGGTTTCTGCACCTTAGAAGTTAATATCATGATTTGGCAAATAGATTAGATGCATGTTATAGGATACATAGACCTTCAAGAAATAAAATTCAACTCATCCTTTCCACTTTGATTAATTTTGTTACAATATTGACTAGTAGATGTATGATCTTGATTTCTAATCTGTAGGGGCTGACAGTGACTTGTAGGCATTGACACACTCATCCACATCCACTTGGACATTACCATCCTTCTCCCAGACACCTCATATTGCTATCATGTTTTGCCACCGAGATCATCTTTTCAGGATTAATGAAGAACACCATGGGCATGAATTTTTGTGCAAGATGAGACTCTGAGGGGTGCTAATCTTGGAAAAAGGCCTCACACATCCTTCATCCACTCTCATCCACCTCCCTCCATCTTCAAAATGCCTTCATTTCCCTCATAAATCTCTCTAACCCAATCCTGTAGCAAAGTAGGGCAATATTGAAGAAAACAGGGTTTCTAGTAGCCATGGGGGCTTCACTTAGTAAACCTCTAACATGTCACATGTGTTTGTGGCATACTAAAAAGTACCCCTAATTTGACCACATATTGGAAAATACCACTAAAAATCACATCGTTTAACCCCTTACCAATATGAACACAATACACCTTCCCCATTTGAAAAACCCCTACTTTCACTATATATTCTAAGTATCCATTTTTTCATTAATATATTTTATACCCTTTATATTTTTTCATTAACTTTGAGATCCATTTTTTATACCCACAAATATAAAAACCCTTTACCCCCTATATCTCCTCCAATGCATTATGTCATTTTTTCCTCAATATATATCCCCCAATATGAATGCACATGGTATGGTATTACTCACCTAGTGAAGCCCCCATGCCTGTAGCACCCTATAGCATTCCTGTAGCACTACCCAAACACGACCAAATTTTCCCTGCAATCTTGATTTTTTCATTTTGATATTGAATGATGAGCCCCAGGCTTTGAATCTATGATTAAGGAGACCCAAGGACCACTCTAGGCCCCTCCTTCCTCCATTGCAAGCACAAAACAACAAATAGAGTTAGGAAGCAAAGTTTCACATTTGAACCACAATGAGTGTTCTCTAATGTAGTGAGTAAAAACTTTGTTGTTAATGTTAAAGCCATCTTACACTCAATGACATAAAGGGAAACTCTTCAATGCAAATAAATTAGACTTAGTTTTTGAATTTCCTAGTTATGTGTTGTAGACAGAATTTCTTCTTTCCAAGCAATTTGCAATTAGAATAATGATTTCCATTATGCAAGTAGATTATTGATTTGATTTGTTTGCAAATAGAGTAGCATGGTTTATTTTCTGCAACTAGTGTAGTCTTTCCCTTTCATGCAGTTACAATTAGTGTCTACATCTAATGAATGGCACTTTCATTTTTGCAATTAGGGTATGTTTTTTGTATTTCCACAAAAATTCTCTTTGTAGTTAGTTGAAAGAGTGGTATTTTCTTACCTTGATCTGATCCAATGACTGAGGGTGACATGAGTATAACTTTACTTATTGTATATATAACATTATCACCTCTAAGTTTGTACAAACGGCAAGTTGATCATTTAAGTTGAGAGTCTTGAGAGTTGTAACATCGTTGATGCAATACCAAGGCTCATCGTAGAGCATAATGAAGATGTTTTCAACATAGTTTTCTAATATGCAAGTGTTCAAAATAACATGGGAATTGAAGTTGAAGGAAAAATTGTTGATAAGTTTAATGCAGATTTGAAGATCATTAGAGAATGAATTGAGAAGCCAATTAAAAAAATTGATGATAATCTTAAAGCAGCAACTTGAATAAAAGAATTAAATAAAAGGATGAACAAGAAAAATGAGAGTGATTATGATTTTACATGTTAACCTAATGATGATCTTAAGTGTACATATTTGATCCGAATTAGATCCTGAAAAATAATCAAAGTACCATGACTGTATCAGATCGGGACAAACTTCGAATTCAAGAGTACAGAGCGATTAGAAAAACCTCTAAATAGTGGTAGTTGGCAGCCAACGTGGAATGACAAGGACCTCGGTCAAAGCGTGCTGACCGAGGCCCATGGAGACTACATAGGAGGCAAAACTGGCACCTAGGAAGCTCGGATTGGGAAAAGGAGGCAGTTTCTGATGCGCAATTAGCGCTAATCGCGCATCGCTGGGCAAAACCCTTCGAAATGGAAAGTCCCTGAAGCGTTCGGTTGCATGGAAGCTGAGAAAACCATGGTAAAAAGCACAAAAGGCTAAAGGCAGGACCCGCACTCCAGAAACCGGCGGTATTTATCAGGGGCACCCTTAGGCGGTAAGCGGATTTGGCTGAAACCTAGCGATTCCATTCAATGCCTAATGCATGGCAGGTGAAGGAGAGAGAAAACCACTGCTCATCACATGCTAATGGTCGAGCAAGTCAACCACGCACAATGAGCGAATGACGTTGGATCGAGAGGCTCCAAATCTAACGGTTGATAACACGCCCGGTGAAAGAACTGGATTTGATAGGGGATTAAGCCAAGATCTATAAGGATTTGAGGTTTGATTTGACCGCTGAGGTGGCAGATGACTCATTCCACAACGTAACCGAAGAACTGAACTGACGGGGATGAGCTAGCGCAGTTCACGAAAGGACAAGTGGTCACTCCTTGTGATTCGATGACCATGACGCAGAGACAGGGAATTCCAAGTGAACAGCAGTAGGCGATCCAACGGAGGCGGAAGGGGAATCAAACAGTCGTGAGATCGATTGGCTTTAAAGCCATGAATAGACAAAGCAAAAGACATTGAAGATGAAGAAGAGAAGAAAAGGAAGAAGACAGAGAAAACAAAGAAAAGACAGTGAAGCAAAAGTAGAAAGACAAAGAGCTGAGCTGACCACAAGCAACGTTGAGCACCAAAGAGCTTGAGAGGTTCAAGCCACCCTGAGGGGATATTTCGGGAATCGAGTACCATCTTGGGCTCCTCCCCTTAAAGACCAGAAAGTTCAATATCTGGCAATGAAAAGAGTCTGTGCACTCTAGTGGCTTGGAGAATTCAAGAACCACTCTGCCAAGAAATTGTGTTTCAAGAGACTCAGATTGAGCTCCTCATTCTAATTCTCTACTTTAAAGACACAATAAAAGAAGGCCACCACTGAGAGTTGGATCGGAGACGTAGCCCTGGAGGATAGAGTGAACTCCTTATTAATTGTTGTGTTCTTGTATTTGCTTACTGTGTTTCTTTGCTATTTTTCATTTTCGAGTGTCTATGTATTTCACAATCTGATCGATCCATTGCCTAAAACAACATAGACACACACCAACACATGAGTTTGTAATACCTTCATTCATTAATTAACTAACTGAGGTCACTCAAGGGTGATTTTCATATCAAGTGGTATCAGAGCTTTACGCTGTTAAGGTTAGACAAGCTTGTGTTGGTTTAGCTGTAAATGCTCACTAGATCAAAGCTCAAATTAGGAGAAGGAAATTTGGTTGAAATTAATCCTGAAATTGGGAGATTCTATCCTCAAAAAACAATGTCAGAGGAAGGTCCTATGGGTCCGGACCCTCAATTCATATAAAGTTTCCTAGCCATAAAGTCCATGGTAAAAGAAATGTATAAGGACTTTAGAAAACACAAGGGTGAAGATTCATCGGGCTCTAAACAAGACAAAGGAGAAGATGAATCACATTTCCATGACCACTCAAAGGGAAAAGCGAAAGAGGAAATCTTTCTCATAGCCCTGTACATAACAAGAAAGCATCTTTGATCAAGCTAGATGTTAAATTTGATTTGCCTATATATGATGGAGAGTTAAATGCAGAAAAGTTGGACAATTGGATTAGACAAATTGATGTGTATTGCAGAGTACAAAACATCGACTCATACAAGATTAAGATTCAGTTGGAAAGCCTACGCCTAGGAGGCACTGCCTTGGTTTGGTGGGAAGACAGAACCCAAGCTGACATGAAATTACATGGTAAGACTATCTCTATTTGGAATGAATTTTTGTTTGCAATCAAAAAGCAGTTCTATCCATTAGCCTACATGCAACAAGCCATGATGAGTTGGCAAACTCTTCAGTAGTTTAAAGGGAAAAGTGTGCAAGGGTACACTCAAGAATTTAGAAAGAGAGCATTGATTCTCCTAAATCTAATTAGACTCACTAGAGACTCTGTTGAAGTACATTGGTGGTCTACACAGCTACATGAGGCATACCATCCTCATGTTCAATCCCACTACGCAATAAAATACAGAGATAACCATATACACAAAGATGCAGCGGAAATAATACTTCATTTCATTAATGGAAAATACTGAAATATGCTTACAACCGGAAATAGAAATAAACCAGCTAGGGCGATGGTAGCTTATCTCTGAGAAGAGATGTGTGGCTTCATGCCTCTGAACTGTGTTACAAATGAGGCTCGAAGGCCTATTTATTGTTGAGAAACAATGGAAAAACCCTTCACATTCCAAAACCTAACCCTGGAAGATGAAACGCCAAATTGTGGGGCCCGTTTTTGGGTAAGTTGGTACATCAACTTCCCG